>JACRUU010000029.1:1890278-1970278 GCA_030449085.1 Kryptopterus vitreolus | reverse complement strand
TCAGCCTTGCAATATCTTTAGATCTTACAAACCTCATCTCGAAACTGATAAAACGTATAAAGTATATTAAAGTTTGGAAGAATCTGGAGAAATCTCTGTTCATGATTTAAAACCGCATGGGCTTCATATAAAGAAGTAGTTATGCGTGAACATGATTCAGAAACTTTACAGCTTGTTTAATTTAATGTTTTAAATGAGTCCAAATTGGAATTTCTTTCATGGACACCAGTGACTTCCGGACTAAAGAGGAGAGGGACTATCTCACATGTACACTGTACAGGGATCAACCATTTTTTGTACACCATAAATAGTGGACCACTGTATCGTATCGAAACAGTGATATTATACAGCACGTCATTCCGTGGAAGATTCTTCACCAAGGATTCATTTATTCATTCATTCATCTTCTAGCGCTTTATCCGATCTTCCCTCGGGTCACGGGGAGTCTGTGTCTATCTCAGGCGTCTATGGGTATTAAGGCAGGATACACCCTGGATGGAATGCCAACCCATCGCAGGACACACACACACACACACACACACACACACATTCATACACTAGGGACAATTTTCCAAGGCGCCAACGAACCTACCGTGCATGTTTTTGGACCGGGGGAGGAAACCAGAGAACCCGGAGAAAAACCCCCTGAGCACAAACTCCGCACACACATGGCCGAGACGGGAATCGAACCCGGATCCTGGCGGTGTGAGGCGAACGTGCTAACCACTAAACCACCGTACCCCTATTCACCAAGGATTATATGTGCATATTGATATTTATTGTATAATCAATGGAAAAGTATATCGCTATGGATCTTTCCAGAGGAGCATTCCTGTTTTTCCTGCATGCAACATTAGCGTTATTTCAGTCATGTGTTGATTTCCTCGCTCAGTTGTGCTGATATATCATCATACATCATCTATTTATCTTCTCAGTGCAGGACCGCGGCAAGAGAACGAAAGGAAACACCAAGTCCCTCACGATTTCTAAAACGAGTTCTCCGCAATTCATCCTGTTATAGAGAAGAGCCATAAACGAAGGAAGAGTTACGCAGCTTTTTGTATGTGCCCATCGCTGAAGTGTTTCATCAGCTCCCATTTAAAACTGCCACTGGAGTTAAATGGCCACCCGAGTTTTTCCACCAGTTTAATAGAACATCATTTTGATTAATGCCACTCTGGAAACCACAGGATTTTATAAAGGCGCTGCAGCACCAGCACGTTTATAACCCAGAATTAAATAAAGCCGTGAAGACTGGGTTCCATTTACAGCTCAGTCCCCGAAAGAATCCCCCCTTCGCCCTCCCAACCCCCACCCCTGCCTCGCCCACACCCACATTGTTCTGAACATCATCCAAAAATTAGATTGTGCCTCTAAATTCCAACCCAAATACATGCAGATTTGATGAACTAAGCTTTACAGATCATTTTTATGTTTTATGTTTATATTTTTTTCTTAAAGGTTTTGAGCGAATACATTTTTGCAGCATATTTTCGCATTTTTCACAATTTTACATCCATTTTTTTTTTTGTAAATATTTGAAATAATAATAAAAAATGACAGGGGCACGGTGGCGTAGTGGTTAGCACGTTCGCCTCACACCACCAGGATCCGGGTTCGATTCCCATCTCGGGAATGTGTGTGTGGAGTTTGCATGTTCTCCCCGTGCCTCAGGGGGTTTTCTCCGGGTTCTCCGGTTTCCTCCCGGTCCAAAAACATGCACGGTAGGTTGATTGGCACCTTGGAAAATTGTCCCTAGTGTATGAATGTGTGTGAGTGTGTGTGTGCCTTGCGATGGGTTGGCATTCCATCCAGGGTGTATCCTGCCTTAATGCCCATAGACGCCTGAGATAGACACAGACTCCCCGTGACCCGAGAGAAGATCGGATAAAGCGCTAGAAGATGAATGAATGAATGAATAAAAAATGACCAGCAAATGCATTTCATTTTTTTCCCCTGTACTAAAAATGTGGCCGCTACTACTCTTCTCAATCAACGGCAGGTTTACAATTCAACATTGATTTTCTTTTAATTCAAAAAGAAATTAAATGCAGAAAAATACTACTTAAACCTCTATTATATATTAATAACAGCATTATTATACATTTACTACACATAGTCTAGTCTATTTTAGAATACTCAGCAGTACAAAGTACCTAAAAAAATAATGACAAATATCCACAGGTGTCACCATTAGGACCGTTTCTTTTTACCATACATAGTACTTTCCACTGTATAGCTTTAGGTACAGGCACTATACCCATATATACCTATAATTTCAGGTCACATGTTAGAATATAATGACTTTAGATTACAGCACACATATCCCAGTTGGTTTGGAAGGAGGTCCAGCGCCCCCTGGAGCACAGAGGGTTAAGAAAAGCAGCTTGGTGATACTGGTGCTCGAACCACCGACCCTCTGATCAGTAGCCCAGAGGCTAAACCACTGCAACCCTCTTTTAAAAAATGTCAAATTTTATGTATGGAATGATTGGTTCATTTGCATACAATTTGCATAAATTAATATTCATGTCCAGTCACACAACAGAAAAAAAATCACAGCGATTTCTTGTTTAAATTTTTAAATGTTGCATTGTTTACTGCAGACGACGTCAGCCACTGAATCCTGACTAGCCACGAAACAGCGCCCCCTTGAGCATAAGGGGTTCAGGGATTTGCTCAAAGGTGGCAGCCGCTGATGATACCGGGGGGGGCCTCGAACCCCCGACCTTCCGATCAACATCCCGATGCCTTATTCACTTTATATTCTTTGTTTAGGTTTTAAGATTGTGCCTTTGATGTTTTATTTTCTCTTGCAGACAATTGTTAGTAATAATCCTCGTGCAGATAAAAACTGTGGAGTGGGAAAATTCAGGAGTGCATCAGGAGTTTTAATCCTGCGCCGACTGTCTCTTAATTAAATGGGATGAGAGGGGGGTCTTTAATGAAGCCTGTGGGAAGTGAAATTGGCTTTTACTCACAGGTCCGGCTAAAAGTATCCATAAATTTCAGTGTGTGTGTGTGTGTGTTGTGTGTGTGTGTGTGTGTGTGTGTAGCATGGAGAAGTTTCGGGCCTGTCAGCACAGCCATTAGAACAAACTTAAATATAGTCGGTCAAACAAGCAATTTGTTCATTTTGCATGAGATCAAGTCGTGTGTGTGTGTGTGTGTGTGTGTGTGTTTGTGTGTGTGTTGACTACCAAATTGTTTGCATGTTTTTTTTTTAAGATGAATTCATTTCCATAATTTCGTCTCTATCAGTACACTAGTCATAGCCGGACCAAATCCTCCTGTAGCTCCTCTGACTTTATCTCTCGCCTCGTGGTGACTTTATTTAATGCAAAATAAAAAGCGCCGCGTCGCCCGAGCACTTCTGAGGCCGTGCTCCTATTCGGAGCGGTACCCCGGGACCACTGACTTTTTCTGGTTGGGCATATAATATATATATATATATATATATATATATATATATATATATATATATATATATATATATATATATATATATATATATATATATATATATATATAGGACTCTAAACCTGACCTCCTTTGCTCGACACTCCTACCTGCCTCGAATATCCTGCCCTGCCCTTTCTCGGGTTCTTCACCTTCCTGCTGAGTTTTTTTCCCTCGTTCATCGCCCGTCTCAGTAAGCCGGGGATCCTCTTTATCCCCCGCGTCTCATTGTCAAGAAGCGTTCAAGATGCCAATTTAATTATCATTGTAATTCCAATGCAATAAAAATGTGTCGAGGCAAAATATCCTGCTGCTCGATGGTGATGGAAATCATAAATGATGACAAATATAAGTGGGAAATTAATCAGCGTTACTTTTGTTTTTTTTTTTTTTCCTGGATTCACGCCACCTAGTGGTAGCAAAACTAAAAAAACAAAACAACTGGTGGGCGGAGCCTAGTTAGGCAACAGGATTAAATCCCAAAATATATGTTGAATAAACGGGCTTTAAAAAGTACTACAAAGCTAGGTGTAAGCTAATAACAATACATGGAGCAGAATCAAGACAAAACAAACCCAAGCCTTGATTCACTGGAATAACAAAGCAATTGTGATTGGTTATTTGTTTAACGTGTAAATATGGGCACACGATTGGCCAATATATTAAGCAAAATGTCCCGACTCACTATAATTCATCATTATGTGTTGGTCAAGATGTAGAAATGACCTAAACCTCTCCCCTATTCCCTGGAAAAACACAAAACAACAACAACAACAACAAAAAAGCTGCACTCCTACATACGTACACTTTCTCTCTCAGCCTGAGGCTGGAATATCAGATAAAGCGAGTCCTGGTGGACTGCAACAGCAAACAGCATATTACAGCATCCATCCTGCGCTGTGTTCAGTGTATCAGCCCAATCTCTTCACGCCGTAGTGACAGCTTTCACGTTGTTTCAGCCGTATCTTATACACAATTCTCCCTTTGTTTCCATTTTTTATATATAAACTACGGAACGTACAGCGAGTTACAAATAGCAGGGTTTCGGCGTCGGCGTCGCTGGGCTTTATTATTAGAACCTGCTCAGACTGGAAAGTCCCAGAGGTTCCTCCAGTCCCCGAGGTTCCGCGTCAATTCAGGTCAATCAAATAGTAAGAAAGTCGATGTATTTGAAAAGTGCAATTACAATTTGCAATGGGGCGCGGTGGCCTCCATGGTTGGAGGTTCGATTCCCGCCTTTGCCATGTGTGTGTGTGGAGTTTGCATGTTCTGGTGTTAGTGACTGGGGGTTGGGGGGGGGGGGGGGGGGGGGGGGTTTCTCTGGTTTCCCAAGACATGAACGATAGGCTGATTGGAGTGTGTCTGTTCTAGTGTGTGTGGGTGTGAATGTGTCATGTGTGTGTGAATGTGAGTGTTTAATGTGTATAATGTGTTGGCACCCCATACAGGGGGTGTCTCCTGCCTTGATGCCCAAAGGGGAGAGTGTCCAAAGAGATCAGTGTAGGTGACAGTACTAGACTCCCCCCCCCCCCCCCCCTGTAGGTCCCTGAGAGTGTAGATCAGTGTAGGTGAGGATGTAGATCAGTGTAGGAGAGGGTGTAGATCAGTGTAGGGGAGGGTGTAGATCAGTGTAGGTGAGAGTGTAGATCAGTGTAGATGAGTGTAGATCAGGAGGAGAGGGTGTAGATCAGTGTAGGGGAGAGTGTAGATCAGTGTAGGTGAGAGTGTAGATCAGTGTAGGTGAGAGTGTAGATCAGTGTAGGTGAGGATGTAGATCAGTGTAGGAGAGGGTGTAGATCAGTGTAGGGGAGGGTGTAGATCAGTGTAGGTGAGAGTGTAGATCAGTGTATGGGAGGGCATCTTGACTTTAACCTTGCAGAGCAATGTCATGGACCTCTTTACGTCTCTCACGTCATATCGGCCGTGTCTGCTGTATAAATTGTTACTGAAACACGAAAGCATCAGAATGAGGGCATTAATATAAACCTGCGAAAGCCTCACTGCTGTCGCAGCATCTGTTACCAATCAGTGCGGATTCAGAATTCAGAAGCGCATTTGCTATTAGCATTATTAAAGTCACTGTGCGGCAAAAAAAACATCAAAAATGAAATAAGGGATAATCTGTGTGTGATCAGCGAGCACTGTAACGATTCGGAAAGGAGACAGTGTATGTGTGTGTGTGTGTGTGTGTGTGTGTGTGTGTGTGTCTATGTGTGTGTGCATTATGCAGGATGTTCCACAAAGACCTTGGAACGCATTAAAAATATATTGAAGCAACAAATATTAGAGGAAAAAAACATGACATGATGGAGAAAAGGTCCTCTGTTTTTTCCCCTCCATTCAAGCTCTGCTAAATCCCCATTTATCCAATCCAAACATACGTCTTGTTTTTTTTTCCTCCCCCTTAAAGCATTTCATTCAAGTCATCCCCGAGCTGTTAGATAGTACCGGTCTAACACATCATTTCCACATGGTGCTGAGGTAAAATAATCCATAATGTGACACAAGCGTCCTCTAAAACCGCCCGTGTGTATCCGAGTGGAACAGCGGTGAGATGATGGATGAAATTGGTGTCTCGTTTCGTTCCCCCGGATCCCGTCCCGTTGATGAACACGTTCGGGCCTTGCAGAGGAGCGCTTTAGGACCCGAGCGCAATCGCGTAACGCAAGAACTCGGACACGTTGAAACGTGTCATAGTGAAGCAATTAGGTAGAAAAATGTCCGATCTGATTAAGGTCCGACAAACTGAACCCTGGAACGCCGTCCAAACCGGAACTGGAACCTGCAAGTGCAAGTTTCAACCTGATTGCTCCTTCACGCCTGGCTTAGCAATCAATACACACACTGATTACACCAAACAGGATAAAAATGGGGGGAAATAAAAAAGAATGCAATAAAATAATTTCCGGGATCGCCGGATCCTAAAGCAATCCTCGGAACAAACAAATTACAGAGGCGCTGGGCTACTGAACAGAAGGTCGAGGGTTCGAACCCCGGGTATCGCCAAGCTGCCACCCTTCTTGTGTCCTTGAGCAAGGGTCTTAACAGTCTGTGCTCCAGGGGGCGTTGTATCACGGCTGTGCGGTAGAAGATGAATGAATGAATGATGCATCTCCTAGTGGTGTATGTTGGTGGTGCTGCTGTGGCTGTACTGAACATTGAGTTGTGCTTTGGATTTTCTTAGGGCACCAGAAATCCCTAAAATCCCCGACCTGAATCCTAACAAACAATCATTTCATTTAAAATGCAGGTCTGAGCAGCGAAATGTAGATTAAATAATGCACTCATATGCAGGTTTCAGGCTGGAATTCTTTATTAAAAGGGCGGAAAAATGGCAGATTTAGTTCATTCATTCATTCATTCATTCATCTTCTACTGCTTTATCCGATCTCCAATAGTCTGTCTATCTCAGGCGTCTATGGGTATTAAAGCAGGATACACCCTGGATGGAATGCCAACCCATCAAACACACACACATTCACACACATTCATACACTAGGGACAATTTTCCAAGGTGCCAATCAACCTACTATACGTTTTTTCGGACCGGGGGAAGAAACCGGAGAACCCGGAGAAAAACCCCCTGAGGCACGGGGAGAACATGCACAAACTCCACACACACATGGGCGAGATGGGAATCGAACCCGGACCCTGGCGGTGTGAGGCGAACGTGCTAAAAATAAAAAGAGGCACAGGTGGTGAAGAAGCAGGGATGACCTTTCAATTTCACTCTGACAACAATCCCATATCCGCATTACACTAATCTCAGTTTTGCGCTCCGTGTTTTACTTCACTGTGTTGAAAACGAGAACAAATGAGATCAGGAAGGATAAACGGAGAGAGAATAGATTCCAGGAGAGCCATAATGATTCAGAAGGGATTAGACCACACCAGCACTTCATTCTGATCTTCTACAATGTCAATTTAATTTTATTGAACTATATGGGTGTCATTGTTTAAACACAATTCATAGCGCAGTACGTTCCTTTTTATTATTATTATTATTATTATTATTATTATTATTCATTCATTCATTCATTCTTCTACCGCTATATCCGATCTTCCCTCGGGTCACGGGGAGTCTGTGCCTATCTCAGGAGTCTATGGGCATTAAGGCAGGATACACACTGGATGGAATGCCAACCCATCGCAGGACACACTCACATTCACACACACACACACACACTCACACACACACATTCATACACTAGGGACAATTTTCCAAGGTGCCAATCAACCTACCCTGCATTGTTTTTTGGACCGGGGGAGGAAACCGGAGAACCTGGAGAAAAACCCCCTGAGACACGGGGAGAACATGCACAAACTCCACACACACACATGGCCGAGACGGGAATCGAACCCGGACCCTGGCGGTGTGAGGCGAACGTGATAACCACTAAACCACCGTGCCACTATTATTATTATTATTAATTAATAATTTACAATAAAATCAACAGTTTAAATAATATTTTAACATTTTATAAAAATGAAATAGAAAAATAAATAATGCAATATGATTATATTTATCAAATGAAATTGATGAAATAATATTAAATACATGCACTTGGACACACACGGGCGATTTTTAATGTGTAATGTTGCATCGTTAATAACTTTACATTAGTGTTATTTTGATATTTGAGAAAAAAAAAAAACAAAAACAATTCCTCAAATGTCTAATGGAAGGAAACAAAAGCAGGTACATGATACGAAACTCTCCGCTGAAACAAACAAACAAAAAGCATCAGAAAAACACTTGTGTGTACGATAAAAACTCCGGATAAGATTTTGGAATTCTGTTCCTTATCCCGATGTCTGGGAATCTCTCGGGACCTTTCCCGACTCTTCAGTGCGCTGTTTGAACCAGGGCAGGTCTGCCAGCATCAATCATCTGACCTTGAGCAGGGACAAAGGGCCGTTAACGAGGCAGCGGCCAATCAGTCGGTGGTGAATCCGTCCTGCTTATAGATTATAATACGGAAAGAAAGAAGGGAGGGAAAAAAAGACGTAGCTGCCGAGATTTATTTATCCCACATGCATACGCTCCGGTGAACACCTTAAGCATGATCGTTAAAATGATGTTTTCCTTCGCCGCTGCGTCTCCGCAGTTCATCCGCCTCCATAAAGCTCCGGGTTTATCTCCAGGAGTCGACTTTATAACCGAACTGCTCAAGCGATTAAAAAGAGTCGCGACGCGCTTATTAACGCCACAGAGATTAGACCCGGAACAGCTCCAGGTATAATCGGTTCATTTATCTAAGCTTGTAGCAAAAGCGAAGTATGATTTGATCGTGTTTGATTAGACTGGATTAGAAAAAAAAAACAAAAACAAATGATGTTACAACCTGTAACGATGTCAAGCCGAATTCTTACCTCATTACTGTATTTGTTGAATATTAAATACGTTTTTTGTGTTAATTATAATTATATTATATTTTTCCTTCAGGCCATCTTCTGGCTTAAAATCATCACAGTCTGAATCTTCTACCGCTTTATCCGATCTTCCCTCGGGTCACGGGGAGTCTGTGTCTATCTCAGGCATCTATGGGCATTAAGGCAGGATACACCCTGGATGGAATGCCAACCCATCACAGGGCCACACACACACACACACACACACACACACACACACACCTACACACCACTTCCCGCCAGGGTCCGGGTTCGATTCCCGTCTCGGCCATGTGTGTGTGTGGAGTTTGTAAATGTTCTCCCCGTGCCTCAGGGGGTTTTTTTTTCTCCGGGTTCTCCGGTTTCCTCCTCCCCCGGTCCAAAAACATGGCACCTTGGAAAATTGTCCCTAGTGTGTGGATGTGTGTGTGTGTGTGTGTGTGTGTGTGATGGGTTGGCATTCCATCCAGGGTGTATCCTGCCTTAATGCCCATAGACGCCTGAGATAGACACAGACTCCCCGTGACCCGAGGGAAGATCGGATAAAGCGCTAGAGAGATGAATGAATGAATGAATGAATGAATGAATATAGACATGAGCGTATTAACTTATGAGCACTTTCCACTTTCCTGCTACATTATATTCGATCTGCCGAGAAGGTGCAAAGCTACGAGATTAGTAGGATGTGAGGACGTCCTGCACCTTGCTGCCTGCACTCCACGCTGGCGTCGCTGTGATCTGAGGGTTTCTAAGAATCGTCTCCTTTGTGGTGTACATTTTGTGAACCTAAGCCTGGCCCCCCGCCCCCCCCCCCCCCCCCAAACCCCCTCCCTCCCTCCATCCCCCACCCCCCACCCCCCCCCCGATCGTAATCCATACAAACCCAGCACAAACAAACTTGCAGACTTGACAGAATAAATGATCCTTGGCCTCGTGCGAACAGATTATCGTTTCGGTTCATTTGAACCGGATGGGACTTTATTTTTTTCCCCGCCTGGTCGGAAAAATAAACACTATCTTGGGCGATCGGATCCGGCGCTATAATAAACACTTCAGCGACCTCCGTGCCGCTTTTTTTTCCGATTCGGAATGGCGAGTAAGTCTGGATGTCACGGAAATAAAGATGCAAATGAGAGCAAGAAACACAATTAATTGCCATGTTTCACTTGCGGTAATTGCTGCAATTTCACACACACTTGTGTTGGTTTTGTTCGCGTACATTTCAATTATGTGCAAATAAAAGCCGACGGCACTGAGAAAGACTTGACACGAGATCGCAACCCTCGTGCGCGTCGACGCACACACACACACACACACACACACACACACACACACACACACACACATGCATACACGTGCATAATTGTGTATGCAAATAGTGTTTGCTCCAAGTGATATTTTCCAAATGAATTCATTCATTCATCTTCTAGCGCTTTATCCGATCTTCCCTCGGGTCACGGGGAGTCTGTGTCTATCTCAGGCGTCTATGGGCATTAAGGCAGGATACACCCTGGATGGAATGCCAACCCATCACACACACACACACACACACACACACACACACACACACATTCACACACATTCATACACTAGGGACAATTTTCCAAGGTGCCAATCAACCTACTGTGCATGTTTTTGGACCAGGGGGAGGAAACCGGAGAACCCGGAGAAAAACCCCCTGAGGCACGGGGAGAACATGCACAAACTCCACACACACATGGCCGAGACGGGAATCGAACCCGGACCCTGGCGGTGTGAGGCGAACGTGATAACCACTAAACCACCGTGTAAAATAAGTTTAAATATGCAAAGATCTTCAGAAGCTTCGAGGGCATCAGGAGCTTCAAGATCATCCACTGAAACACATTATGTCTCCATATAGCGCTGTTTTTATTTCATTGGATGTTTGTGTCTTTGACATCCAATGAAAGAGAAATCACAGCGCTACAGAGCATTGAAAGCTTTACCAGACACAAAGTTCCAGCCTCCTTCACCGTGTGTTTTCACGACGTTGGGCACGAGCTTGGCAGAAACGAATGCGCGATGAGATGCCAAGCGTTTCCTCGACAGGTTTATGGAGTGTTTTAATTGACCTAGCAGGCGCGCGGGCGCGGGAAGCGGTCCAACGGCACACACGCCATCTGATATGATTTGTCTCTTCGGATGCCAGGCCGGTCCCTGAAAGTGCTAATGAGTTCTGACACGGCCAACGACATACAATAGAACAGGTGGAGGCCCGTGTCGTCTTTTTCAATAAAGTAGCCCATCAAAACCTACTGCCTCGTTTAAATGGGTTCATCAATAATCCATTCGGCTTGGAAGCGGGACCTCCGAGGGGGAGGCTGCACCTCATATAAAGGCATTCAATAAAGCGTGCGCTAACGAGGAGCCATGTGTGAACGGGAACGAGTGTAGGTGATGGACTGACTACAATACCAGGGTATTTGAGGATTCACAGGGGCACAAATAAACCACTTTATTGTGATAGATTTACCCCCAGGGGAGGAAGGGGAGGGGGGGGTTGTCTCAGCAGTTTAAGACGTTGGGCTACCGATTGGAAGGTCAGGGGTTCGAGCCCCGGGATCGCAAAGCAAGGGCCTTAACCCTCTGTGCTCCAGGGGGCGCCGTATCATGGCTGAATGAGATTTCATTCTGTATTTCACGTTCGATGAGATTGCGAGTGGTTTATTCTACTGACTGTTTATTTGTTTACTGATTCAGATTCAGATTTTATTTGTCACAAACACATACATACACAGTACGACATTAAATGTTTTTTGACCATCGTCAAATATATATATATTCTAATATATATATATATATATATATATATATATATATATATATATATATATATATATATATATATATCTATATATATATTCTATTATATATAATATACAGACGTGGACAAAATTGTTGGTACCCTTTGGTCAATGAAAGAAAAAGTCACAATGGTCACAGAAATAACTTTAATCTGACAAAAGTAATAATAAATAAAAATTCTATAAATGTTAACCAATGAAAGTCAGACATTGTTTTTCAACCATGCTTCAACAGAATTATGTAAAAAAATAAACTCATGAAACAGGCATGGACAAAAATGATGGTACCCCTAACTTAATATTTTGTTGCGCAACCTTTTGAGGCAATCACTGCAATCAAACGCTTCCTGTAACTGTCAATGAGACATCTGCACCTCTCAGCAGGTATTTTGGCCCACTCCTCATGAGCAAACTGCTCCAGTTGTGTCCGGTTTGAAGGGTGCCTTTTCCAGACTGCATGTTTCAGCTCCTTCCAAAGATGCTCAATAGGATTGAGGTCAGGGCTCATAGACGGCCACTTTAGAATAGTCCAATTTTTTCCTCTTAGCCATTCTTGGGTGTTTTTAGCTGTGTGTTTTGGGTCATTGTCCTGTTGCAAGACCCATGACCTGCGACTGAGACCAAGCTTTCTGACACTGGCTAGTACATTTCTCTCTAGAATTCCTTGATAGTCTTGAGATTTCATTGTACCCTGCACAGATTCAAGACACCCTGTGCCAGACGCAGCAAAGCAGCCCCAGAACATAACAGAGCCTCCTCCATGTTTCACAGTAGGGACAGTGTTCTTTTCTTGATATGCTTCATTTTTTCGTCTGTGAACATACAGCTGATGTGCCTTGGCAAAAACTTCGATTTTTGTCTCATCTGTCCACAGGACATTCTCCCAGAAGCTTTGTGGCTTGTCAACATGTAGTTTGGCATATTCCAGTCTTGCTTTTTTTTTTATGATTCGTTTTCAACAATGGTGTCCTCCTTGGTCGTCTCCCATGTAGTCCACTTTGGCTCAAACAACGACGGATGGTGCGATCTGACACTGATGTTCCTTGAGCATGAAGTTCACCTTGAATCTCTTTAGAAGTCTTTCTAGGCTCTTTTGTTACCATTCGGATTATCCGTCTCTTAGATTTGTCATCAATTTTCCTCCTGCGGCCACGTCCAGGGAGGTTGGCTACAGTCCCATGGATCTTAAACTTCTGAATAATATGTGCAACTGTACTCACAGGAACATCTAGTTGCTTGGAGATGGTCTTATAGCCTTTACCTTTAACATGCTTGTCTATAATTTTCTTTCTGATCTCTTGAGACAGCTCTTTCCTTTGCTTCCTCTGGTCCATGTCGAGTGTGGTACACACCATATCACCAAACAACACAGTGATTACCTGGAGCCATATATATAGGCCCAATGGCTGATTACAAGGTTGTAGACACCTGTGATGCTAATTAGTGGACACACCTTCAATTAACATGTCCCTTTGGTCACATTATTTTCTGTGTTTTCTAGGGGTACCATCATTTTTGTCCATGCCTGTTTCATGATTTTTTTTTTTTACATAATTCTGTTGAAGCATGGTTGAAAAACAATGTCTGACTTTCATTGGTTAACATTTATAGAATTTTTATTTATTATTACTTTTGTCAGATTAAAGTTATTTCTGTGACCATTGTGACTTTTTCTTTCATTGACCAAAGGGTACCAACAATTTTGTCCACGTCTGTATATATATTCTATTGTACTACATATGTGGGGCACGGTGGCGTAGTGGTTAGCACGTTCGCCTCACACCGCCAGGATTGGGTTCGATTCCCGTCTCGGCCATGTGTGTGTGGAGTTTGTGCATGTTCTCCTCGTGTCTCAGGGGGTTTTTCTCCGGGTTCTCCGGTTTCCCCCCCGGTCCAAAAACATGCACGGTAGGTTGATTGGCACCTTGGAAAATTGTCCCTAGTGTATGAATGTGTATGAATGTGTGTGTGTGTGTGTGTGTGCCCTGCGATGGGTTTGGCATTCCATCCAGGGTGTATCCTGCCTTAATGCCCATAGACGCCTGAGATAGACACAGACTCCCCCCGTGACCCAAAGGGAAGATGGAAAGCGGGAATAAAGCGGTAGAAAAATGAATGAATGAATGAATGAATGTACTACATACATACAGTGATGTAGATTATTTGGTCAATATATCATGATTATATTATTATTATTATTATTATTATTATTATTATTATTATTATTATTATTATTATTATTATTATTATTATTATTATATTATTATATAGACCAGATGTAACACATCCATATTTGGGTCACACCAAGCGATCGCACTAGATAACGTAGTCTGGATTACATTTTATATACGTTTTACATTTTATACAGGCAGAAACATCATAAAATATAGCAACTATCGATGCTTTGATGCCACTCCAGGCTACACAAACAAATAGAGAACACATGCGTTTGTTGGTACCTGCCGTCTTTTATTGATTTAAAAAATAAATAAAAAAGCAAGGAAATGCGCGAAAACCACATTTCTTACGGTCGCTAAAATTGCACGCGTTACATTTTTGTTCTTCTTTCTTCGGATTCAGAAAGCAGTGCTTTTGGTTTTCATTGATAGGTTTACCCGGAAAGCAGGCGTGAAAGCGTACTCGCTCAACTCCATCAGAAGTGATAGAATTTCAAATTGGCAGCTTTTCACTGGAAGCATGTTTCCTCTCACCTCGGCGCCGCGACACCGCTGTGACGAGCCGGAGCCAAATAAAAGAAGAGAAAAACACGGGGGGGCGCTGATGGAGTTGTCCTGTGTACTCGTTATTCGCCTTCTTCGCTCGCAACTTATTTCCTCTCCGCCTTCCCAGCCGCATGCTCCTGCGGTCGGATCGTGAGAAAGAGCCAAGTTTGGAAATTCCGTCCACGATGGAAACCGCCTGGCTGAGCGAGCGAGTGGTAAAACGTGGATGTGATGCGGGAGGAGCGGAGCCGTGCTGAGCGCGGGGTTCGCGTGCTCTAATAATCCGACCCGAGCGAATGAAGAAAACGCTTTCCTCGGACGTCGCCGCTCGCCGGGATGGAGATTGGAAATCTGGTAAACAACGTCTGAAGATGATTCCCTTCTGCTGTTTGTATGCGATTTTTCAGGAATGTTTCATAAAGCAAATTACGGAGAATAGACTTTGTCACATTTACGGCATTTGGCCGGCGGCTTTATCCGGAGCGACTGAGAGTTTTTACCTCTTCTTTTTTTACTTTTTTTTTTTCTTGCATATTTGATCCACTTATCAAACAAATCATCATTCAAATGTTTATTATAAAGATAATAAACTAAATAGGCCGACTGATAACAGGCTAATATAGACATCTAGATTCGATTGAACATTCTTATACTCGATTACTAATAATCAAGGAATAGATTTAAACGCAGGTTTTACTGGGTTTAAAAAAATATATATAAAAAAAAATATATATATATATATATAAAACCTCCACATTAAATAGTACTAAACTAATTTACAAAATTACAATAATTGTAATTACAAAAATAAAACATCTTATATAAAAAATACTTATATTATATATAAAAAAAAACTTATATTAATAAATAATGAGTTAAATAAGTGTGAAAATAAAAATGTGAGAAATGAGAAAAAATTTTGAAAAAAAAAATGGAAAAAATGTGAATATTCATGAAAATGTGCTAAAAAAATTTTTACATATATTATATTAAAAAACTTATTATATTAAAAAAACTTATATTAATAAATATTGAGTAATATGTGTGAAAATTTTTCATATAATGCATCAAATATTTCCAAAATGGCATCTAGAAAGCGCTGGTGTTCCGGAATAACGACACGGAAAAACTATCCATGTGTATTTTTGTGAAAAGTTAGTAGTAAAAATAGTTTGGAAATTTAATTCATTTATTAAGAGAATTTATTAACTTTAATTATTTAAAGTTTTCCAGAGCGAATCACACCTGAGACTTGGGGGCCTTGCCCAAGGGCCCATTAGCGGCTCCACAGTAGTTTGTAAATACATATAGAGCACAATGAGAGTTTTTGCAATCTGGGGTCAGAGGGGTAGGATCAGCCATGATACGGCGCCCCCTGGAGGGTTAAAAACGGTGGTTGGCACAATTAGTGAGGAAGACATCGTCCTTGCATCGTAGTCCAGAGTCACACACACACACACACACACACACACACACACACACACACACACACACACACACACACACACACAACACACACACATACACCAGACAGGAGGTATGTCTGATCCGTGCAGAACATCACCGAAGCCCTCAGGAAGAAGAAAAAACAGGTTTAAAATAAAAATAAATAAATAAAATAAAAAAAACACACATGACCTTGGGATGGAACCACGGAAACGATGCTGTCACCGTTTGAAAAGACGGAAATTTTTCCGACACACAACCTCCTGCCTCGGAGCTGCGACGCTTTTGTAGGTGGTTTTATTCCTTTCGCAAACGGACATGAAAGGTTACGCATTAACATCGTCCTCTCTCTCTCTCTCTCTCTCTCTCTTTCTCTCTTTCTCTTTCTCTCGGCGAACGACTGGCCAAAGGACAAAAGAGCTTTTAGTGCTCCGAGCCATGTCCTCCGAAAATCCCGGAGAAAACATTACCCGGGCAGCTCAGAGGTACAGATAAAGAACGCAAGTGTGTGTTTATCAAAAGCGATGACTCGTATTTGTGAAAAAATAAACGCGACCCTGGCGACGTTCTCGTCCGTGTGTGGAGAAGATGATGAATACACACCGTGTCCAAAAAGTCACACGCACAACATAGGATGTCATATTTATCAACAATGATCCATTAATAGCTACTGATTTCACTACACAACTGATTAACACACTGAGCTACATAACAACACACAAACACACAACAGACCCCAGATCAGCTAGTATAATAACACTCTAACACACTATACAAACAACACACACCAGATAAAGTAGAACATTGACACACACAAATACACTATACATGATTATTCACACTCACAAACATACAATAACACTTATACACTATACACTATACACCCCCCACTAACATACTACACACACACACACACACACACACACACACACTATACATGATTATTCACACTCACAAACATACAATAACACTTATACACTATACACTATACACCCCCCCCACAACACAACACACAACACACACACACACACACACACACACACACACACACACACACAGACACACTATACATGATTATTCACACTCACAAACATACAATAACACTTATACACTATACACTATAAACCCCCCACTAACATACTACACACACACACACACACACACACACACATACACACTATACATGATTATTCACATTCACAAACATACAATAACACTTATACACTATACACTATACACCCCCCACTAACATACTACAAACACACACACACACACACACAAATACACTATACATGATTATTCACACTCACAAACATACAATAACACTTATACACTATACACTATAACCCCCCCCACTAACAACTACACACAACACACACACACACACACAACACACACACACACACACACACACACAGACACACTATGCATGATTATTCACATTCACAAACATACAATAACACTTATACACTATACACTATACACCCCCCCACTAACATACTACACACACACACACACACACACACACACACTATACATGATTATTCACACTCACAAACATACAATAACACTTATACACTATACACTATACACCCCCCCACTAACATACTACAAACACAAACACACACACACACACACACACACACACACAATACACTATACATGATTATTCACACTCACAAACATACAATAACACTTATACACTATACACTATAAACCCCCCACTAACATACTAAACACACACACACACACACTATACAATGATTATTCACACTCACAAACATACAATAACACTTATACACTATACACTATACACCCCCCCACTAACATACACCCCCACACTACACACACACACACACACACACACACACACACACACACTATACATGATTATTCACACTCACAAACATACAATAACACTTATACACTATACACTATACACCCCCCACTAACATACTACAAACACACACACAGACACACTATACATTCACAAACATACAATAACACTTATACACTATACACTATACAACACCCCCCACTAACATACTACACACACACACATACACACAGACAGACTATACATGATTATTCACACTCACAAACATACAATAACACTTATACACTATACACTATACACCCCCCCACTAACATACTACAAACACACACACACACACACACACAATTAATACATTTACACACACAAACACACACTATACACTAATACACGCACACATACTCAGTGTGCATTTACACAACCAAAATACACTAATACACACACTCAATTAGCACATTTACACACACAAATACACTACACATGATTATTCACACTCACAAAAATCCAGTAACATTTATACACTATACACCCCCCACTAACACACACACACTCACACACACACACACACACAATTAGTTCATTTACACACACAAATACACTATACATGATTATTCACACTCACAAACATCCAATAACACTCATACACTATACACTATACACCCCCCCCACTAACATACACACACACACACACACACACACACACACACATAATAAGTACTTTTACACACAAATACACTATACATGATTATTCACTCTCACAAACATCCAATAACACTCACACACTATACACTATACACCCCCCCACTAACATACTACACATAGATACACACCACACACACACAATTAGTACATTTACACACACAAATACACTATACACTAATACACACACTCAATAAATATATTTACACACTCAAATACACTCAATACACACACCACACACACACACACACACACACACACACACACACACACACACACACACACACATATCAGTCTACAATTAAATGTAAGGTATTACTAGATAGACCTTTTATTACCCAGAATGCCCTGCAGAGTGTTAAATCTCTCAGCTGGACTCACTTTGACACTTTGACGGCCAGTTTTCTTCCACTTACAGTCGTTTGTATTACAGTCGATGTTAATCATCTACAGGTTACAGAGACGCGTTAAAGACCGCAGCGTAATCGCCAGACCGCCTTTTAAACGCTACACATTTAAAAGTTACAAAAAAAAAGATCGTCCAAGTTTTCCGCACAAATCTTCGTCTTTAATGTCATAAGAAATCGTGTACAACATGATTTTTCTTCTTCTTTTTTTTTGTAGTTCATTTTATGTAACCGCTTGAAAGAATTTAAATTTTTTATAAGCTCGCTGGGTGAAAAACACTGGCAAGATCAACAAAAGATCAAGAAAAGCGAGCTTGGCACCGACGTGAGGAATTCACAGGAGATAAGAGCGGCGATCTCAGCATGCTAATCTTCAACATCATCCCTCAATTTGCTTTTATAAGAAGTAGTGATTTTATTTTATATGCAGTGGAAAAAGTTTTTCCCTCTTCTGGAATATTTTATTTATTCATTCATTTATCTTCTAGCTCTTTATCCGATCTTCCCTCGGGTCACGGGGAGTCTGTGTCTATCTCAGGCGTCTATGGGCATTAAGGCAGGATACACCCTGGATGAAATGCCAACCCATCACACACACACACACATTCATACACTAGGGACAATTTTCCAAGGTGCCAATCAACCTACCGTGCATGTTTTTGGACCGGGGAAGAAAACCGGAGAACCCGGAGAAAAACCCCCTGAGGCACGGGGAGAACATGCACAAACTCCACACACACATGGCCGAGACGGGAATCGAACCCGGACCCTGGCGGTGTGAGGCGAACGTGATAACCACTAAACCACCGTGCCCCTTATTTTATTTATTTATTTATTTATTTATTTATTTTCTTGCATATTTGACCCATTTATCAAACAAATCATAATTCAAAAGTTTATTATAAAGATAATAAACTAAATTACAGGTTAATATAGATATCTAGATTAGATCGAACATTCTGATACTCGATTACTAATAATTAAGGAATAGATTTAAACGCAGGATTTACTGGGTTAAAAAAAAAAAAATAAATAAACAAAATAAAAATACATTAAAAGTAGAACTAAACTAATTACAAAATTACAACAATTATAAAAGAAAAATCATAAAATATCTTACGTATGAAAATGTGGTAAATGAAAAAAAAAATTAACTTATATTATATTTAAAAAACTTATTATATATAAAAAAAAACGTATATTAATAAATACTGAGTTAAATAAGTGTGAAAAAATTATGTGACAAAATGTGAAAAAAGTGAAAAAAAAATACCTTACTCATGAAAATGTGCTAAATAAAAAAACAACAACAACTTATATTACATTAAAAAAAACTTATATTAATAAATATTGAGTTAAATAAATGTAAAAAAAAGTGAAAAAAAAGTGAAAAAAGTGTGAAAATAAAAATGTGCATTGAAAAATTCCAAAATAGCGTCTAGAACGCGTTGGTGTTCCGGAATAACGACACGGAAAAACTATCCATATGTATTTTTGCCAAAAGTTACTAATAAAATTGTCTTCATTTATTAAGAAAAGAAAAAAAAAATACCTGTCTGGCCTAAAAGTACAAAGAAAAGTTAATGCGCCTCTTTTTGACTCTGAAAACCTTAGCAATTATTTAAAGTTAAGACTTAAATCAATTCCAGATTCCCCGTGGAATCACCTTAAACAGACTCATAAAACCAACCAATTAAAGCAGGAAAAGTGGGCCAAAATTCCTCCACAGTGATATTGTCAAGGCGCTCTCTCTCTCTCTCTCTCTCTTTCTCTCGCTCTTCCCGGCTCTTTCGCCACACACACACACCACACACACACACACACACACACACACACTCTCTCTCTCTCTCTCTCGCTCTCCCCTGCTCGTTCCCACACCCCACACACACACACACACACACTCTCTCTCTCTCTCTCTCTCTCTTCTCGCTCTCCCCTGCTCGTTCCACACACACACACACACACACACACGCACTTAATCACACTACTCAGATCAGGTGTTCCTAATCCTAGCTCCCTCTCCATCTCCCCTTTAAATAGCCCGGCTCTCCCTTCTTTCCCGGTCCGGGCTCGTAATACTGAAGTAGTGTCGCGGACCCGTTCCACTGTGATCTACGTATATATTTATATATATATATATATGCCTAACCTGTTGTTTGTTACAGTTCCCGTGTCCTGTGTACTCCAGATTCCGGGCTTTCAAGTCCGCACCCGCTCCTGCTCACGATTCCCCGGACTTCCGAGTCCGCTTCAGAACTCCGGTCCTCCAGTGACCACGGCGCGCAGCGCGCAAGGCTCCCAAGCCTATCTGGCCGCTCCGTTTGAGCGGCGTCTCTTTTGTTATTGGACATTTAAATAAACTCCTTTGTGTTTTTGGAATCCCCATTCTCCGTGTGTCTGTGCAGCGCACCACCATTGTTACAGAAGCCCGGACCAAAAAACAGCGCAACCAGGAAGCGGAAGTCGCGCTTCCGCCGCGGTACGGAAGCCGCGTCCGCGACTGCCGAACCCGGAAGTCGCGGCTCCGCCGCGGTACGGATAGCGGAGCAAGCCGGACCCGGAAATAGCTGCTCCGTCGCGACCCAGGTTATTTTTTTTTCCATTTTCCATTTTTTCCTTTTTTTTTTTTTTTTCTCCTTTTTTTTTCCACCACAGACGCACGGGCCGCCATGTTCCTGCATCCCGTGATTCGGGACACGCCCCCCTCGAAGCCCGCGGTTGCCGCCGTCCCCCGCTCCCCTCCCCCCTCGCGCTACGCCGGCTCGGAGGAAGATTGCCACGCCTTCCTGGTTCGCTGCAGGGTAACGTTCAGCCAATATCCAGACCAGCTGTTAACTGAACGCGCCAAAATCTCTTATATCATCATGCAGCTAACAGGTCCCGCTCTTCCGTTGGGCGGCTGAGGTCTGGAGCCAGGGAGGACCTCTCACGCAGTCGGCGGGCTGCTTCCTATGGACCGGATCTGGGAGGTTTTTCGGGGGGAACTCGCCCAAGAATTTTTTGGGGGGGGGGCGACCTACCCTGTTCCAGTGCGGTCGGCTACTGACCGCCAGCCCAAGATGGCCGCCGAACCCGCGGCCCAGCGCAAGATGGCCGCCGAACCCGCGGCCCAACCGCGCAAAATGGCCGCCGAACCCGCGGCCCAGCCCAAGATGGCCGCCGAACCCGCGGTCCCCCCCGCGCAAATGGCCGCCGAACCCCGCGGCCCCGTCCGAGAGGGCCTCCGAACCCGCATCCCCGTGCGGTAGGGCCTCCGAGCCCGAGGAGGACGCCGTGGGGGCCTCCCGAGCCCGAGGAGGATGCCGTGGGGGCCTCCGAGCCCGAGGAGGATGCCGTGGGGGCCTCCGAGCCCGAGGACGCCGTGGGGGAAGCCCGAGGAGGACGCCGTGGGGGCCTCCGAGCCCGAGAGGACGCCGTGGGGCCTCCGAGCCCGAGGACAGGACCCCGTGGGACCACCGTAGGGCCTCCGAGCCCGAGGAGGACACGCCCCGTAGGGCCTCCGAGCCCGAGGACACGCCCCGTAGGGCCTCCGAGCCCGAGGACACTCCCCCGTAGGGCCTCCGAGCCCGAGGACACGCCCCGTAGGGCCTCCGAGCCCGAGGACACGCCCCGTAGGGCCTCCGAGCCCGAGGAAACGCCCCGTAGGGCCTCCGAGCCCGAGGACCCTCCTGTTCAGCAGCCTGTTTTCCGCCCAGGTCCCCTGTTCAGCCTGTTCCGCCCAGGTCCCCCTGTTCAGCCTGTTCCGCCTAGGTCCCCTGTCCCATTAGTCCCGCCGGCTCCGCCCAGGCCCACTCTCCCGTCAGTTCCTGACCCGCCGGCTCTGCCCAGGCCCACTGTCCCATTAGTCCCTGACACGCCGGCTCCGCCCAGGCCCACTGTTCCCATTAGTCCCGCCGGCTCCGCCCTGGCCCACTCTCCCGTCTGTCCCAGTCCCGCCGGCTCCGCCCTGGCCCACTGTCCCGTCTGTCCCAGTCCCGCCGGCTCCGCCCTGGCCCACTCTCCCGCCAGTCCCTGACCCGCCGGCTCCGCCCAGGCCCACTGTCCCATTAGTCCCTGACACGCCGGCTCCGCCCAGGCCCACTGTTCCATTAGTCCCGCCGGCTCCGCCCTGGCCCACTCTCCCGTCAGTCCCTGACCCGCCGGCTCCGCCCTGGCCCACTCTCCCGTCTGTCCCAGTCCCGCCGGCTCCGCCCTGGCCCACTGTCCCAGTCTGTCCCGTCAGTCCCTCCCGCCGGTCCCGCCGGCTCCGCCCTGGCCCACTCTCCCGCCAGTCCCTGACCCGCCGGCTCCGCCCTGGTTCCCAGGGAAGCCGGAACCTCCTGGCCCCCCTGACCCGGCCGACTTCCCTGGCCCGCCCTCCCTCCCCTATTTAGTTACGGAGCGTCTGGCATCCGCTCCTGGGAGGGGGGGTAATGTCACGGCGCTCTCTCTCTCTCTCTCTCTCTCTCTCTCGCTCTTCCCGGCTCTTTCGCCACACACACACACACACACACACACACACACACACACACACACACACACACACACACACACTCTCTCTCTCTCTCTTCTCGCTCTCCCCTGCTCGTTCCACACACACACACACACACACTCTCTCTCTCTCTCTCTCTCTCTCTCTCGCTCTCCCCTGCTCGTTCCACACACACACACACACACACACGCACTTAATCACACTACTCAGATCAGGTGTTCCTAATCCTAGCTCCCTCTCCATCTCCCCTTTAAATAGCCCGGCTCTCCCTTCTTTCCCGGTCCGGGCTCGTAATACTGAAGTAGTGTCGCGGACCCCTTCCACTGTGATCTACGTATATATTTATATATATATATATATGCCTAACCTGTTGTTTGTTACAGTTCCCGTGTCCTGTGTACTCCAGATTCCGGGCTTTCAAGTCCGCACCCGCTCCTGCTCACGATTCCCCGGACTTCCGAGTCCGCTTCAGAACTCCGGTCCTCCAGTGACCACGGCGCGCAGCGCGCAAGGCTCCCAAGCCTATCTGGCCGCTCCGTTTGAGCGGCGTCTCTTTTGTTATTGGACATTTAAATAAACTCCTTTGTGTTTTTGGAATCCCCATTCTCCGTGTGTCTGTGCAGCGCACCACCATTGTTACAGATATGAAGGTCTAAAGATTGCTCGTTATTACATTCATGAGCGATTACTAATGCCAGGCAATTTTGGATATACACCAAATTTATTCAGGATTTACTATTTGCTTGGTCTCAATAAACATATGGAGGAAAAAAAATGAAATCAGGAAAGGAACAAATACTTTTTCACAGCACTGTATATTCAGTCCTCACGTAGAACGTATTCCTCTGCACACAGGACTGAAGCTCAGCACGTTCTCCAATCATCATTTAATGGAAATAAATACCCAGCGAATGCCTTTGGAGAGAAACCCAAGTTAACCTTCCTGAACTGAATATTGCAAGCGAGGAGAGATAATGGACTGCACGGAGGGAAAAAAAAAAAAGACAAAAAGTGACATTTAAAAATGACATTTCAAATCTCCTCCTTATTGTCGCGGTGTTCTGTTTAACGGCACGGACAGAAATCGTCGAGGGAACGGAATGAGAAACCATCAATAAAATAGAAACAATAAATTACACACTTTCCCTCTCTCTCTCTTTCTCTCTCTCTCTCTCTCTCTTTTTGTTTTATTGACTCGTCACGATTTAGTAATGAATGCTCAGGGCCGGAGCGCACGAGGCGCCATTACTTTTGCTTGATGCGGCAGTTTTCATTATTACAAAGTTGCACCTCATTAGCTACGCAGGAACGTCGGACGGGAGAATATGAATACATTTAACTCGTCTAATAAGCAGTAATCAATTCGCTGGCGGGGGCACGGTGGCGTAGTGGTTAGCACGTTCGCCTCACACCGCCAGGATCCGGGTTCGATTCCCGTCTCGGCCATGTGTGTGTGTGGAGTTTGTGCATGTTCTCCCCGTGCCTCAGGGGGTTTTTCTCCGGGTTCTCCGGTTTCCCCCGGTCGAAAAACATGCACGGTAGGTTGATTGGCACCTTGGAAAATTGTCCCTAGTGTATGAATGTGTGTGTGTGTGTGCGATGGGTTGGCATTCCGTCCAGGGTGTATCTTTCCTTAATGCCCATAGACGCCTGAGATAGGCACAGACTCCTCGTGACCCGAGAAGATCGGATATAGTGCTAGAAGATGAATGAATGAATGAATTCGCTGGCGTTGATGTTTGTTGACTTCAGAGGTGCGTCTGAGATCACAACCGCTGTCCAGATGTTGAGGACGTTCAGGGACACAAGCACCACGTGGATAGAGACGATGATGCAACATCAGAAAGCAACTACATACAATGATCTTTCTCTTCTCATATTACTAATGTTTCTCGACACCTTCTCTACAACATCAGAAGGACCTTCATTTCTATCCACACAGGCTGCTCAGGTCCTGGATCAGTCTCTCGTTCATCTCGAGACTGGACTACTGTAACTCAGAACGCTATTCATCCACTGCAAATATGTTCAACCTGCCTAAATCCTCTCACGCATCACATTCCAAACACGGACGCTCGCCTATAAACGCCAAACATGGAGCTCAGGAATCTCCTCATCACCTCCCGTAGCGCTCCATCGCTGCCCGAGAGCGTCTCGCACTGCTCGCCTGCTTCCACCTTCTCTCAGGGGAAGAGCTAAAGATCAGCTCAAGGCTCTTCTTGTTCTCTGTTCTGGCACCGAGGTGGTGGAATGAACTTCCCCTGGACATCCCAACAACAAACAACAACTGCATCTTCAAACCCACCACTGAAGACCCCGAACTCTTCCAACAACATCCCATAATAACACTTCTTGCTTCTCACTGTCCAGGATACCATAAAGGGTCCAGGGTTGTTTGTTGGCGTGGGAACGACCTGCCGCAATAAATCCATATTTCATGTCCTGGTATTGTGTGTTAAATGTTGTTTGTTTGTTTGTTTATGTTGTTAGCGTCCAGAGCGGCGCATTTAAGAAGGTACTGGATGGAGGTAAGTCATGTGACCGAGGTGAGAACGAGTCGTAGACTGGAGAAATTGTTGTCATTTTCCAAAATAAACTATATAAGAAATAAAATGGAAATAATGTAAGTTATGTATTCTTACTGTGCGACCCCGGTACCAATATACCCATGGACCGGTACTGGTCTGCGCCCCGGGACACCTTTGACTAAAGTTCCCAATGCCACTCCTGGGCCCTTGAGCAAGGCCCTTAACCCCTTATCTTCACAGTTCTGGATCCTCCCCAAACTTTATACACAAGACTGGCGGCACGGTTGGACAAGGCTTCGTTGGATGCCATGTTTCTTTCCTCTGAACAAGCAGATCCGTAACCGGTCCAAATCCAGCTCCATGAAGATCTGCAGTGGGTCGGAGTGTTAAACCTTCTGCTGAAAACTCCCCACCTCACCTACACCAGTAACTAAAACCCTCGTCTGCGAATGCACACAAATATCTCCCGAATAGAAGAATAGAACGCATCCGATCAGTAAACCGGGTAAAGTGTAAAAACCACACGGGGAGATTGTTGACGGGGAGATATTCCACAATGAACGTACCCGTGTCTCCTTTAAACTTGGCGCGAAGCGGCAACGTTTTACACAAGTTACGTCGCGACAAAACGAAAGATAAAGAAACATCCACGACGAAACAATTGATCCGAGGGAGAGAGTAAAAGAAGAATGAAATGCTGTTCTAATTAAAATCCGGGCATGTATACCGTCCTCGTGGGAGCGCAGCAATAACTTGAAGTAATTGAAATTCGGGACGCTATAAATAAAGTCAGGGGTGCCATTACTTTTTAGACAGGCTGGTGTGGGTTTTGCTTTTTTTTTGGTTTGTGGTGGTGCGACATTATTACAAGAAGGTCTGATTTGGGAAGGTTGATCATTACGGAAGACGACGCAAGACAAAATATTGCGACATGGATGCAATTCTGGATTCTAATCTACTGGATTTGTCTGGGATTTTTCCCGGGATTTTTCCACGGATTTTTCCACGGATTTTTCCCGGGTGTTTTCCACGGATTTTTCCACGGATTTTTCCACGGATTTTTCCGTGGATTTTTCCCGGGATTTTGTCCAGGATCTTCTAGTGTGCAAAACCGGAAATTTAAAACTTAAATGAAAAGCGTGAAATGTGGTTTTTAAACTAGATCAAAATAAGAGGAAAACTGCTCCCCCTTGTGGTGACCGTTTTGCATATAGCGCAGTCCTCGCGGCTCAGGAACATTCATTCATTCATTCATTCATCTTCTAGCGCTTTATCTGATCTTCCCTCGGGTCACAGGGAGTCTGTGTCTATCTCAGGCGTCTATGGGTATTAAGGCAGGATACACCCTGGATGGAATGCTAACCCATCACACACACACACACACACACATTCATACACACATTCATACACTAGGGACAATTTTCCAAGGTGCCAATCAACCTACCGTGCATGTTTTTGGACCGGGGGAGGAAACCGGAGAACCCGGGGAAAAACCCCCTGAGGCACGGCGAGAACATGCACAAACTCCACACACACATGACTGAGAAGGGGAATCGAACCCTGATCCTTGGCTCAGGAACATCCTCTGTTCTATACACTCTAACACTTAGACTTGAGCATTTAATTCCAATAAATGCAACCCTGTGATTGTCATTCTGTAACTATTGTATATATGCATCAAATTGAAAAACAAAACAAAAACATGCTACTGTAATATTTCTCCTGGATTATGGCGTTAATAGAGAGCTGATTGTTGCAGATGATGAATGGAGGAATTAAAGTAACTGCAGTGTGTATGGAGGAACCACTCATTTTCCTCCAGCTTTCAAAGTCGGGTCTCGAGCCTCTGATTTCATTTCAGCCGCTCCAATCCAGTTATCTCGGAATGGGTCAGGATGAAAAACGACACTTGTCGAGCTCGTATGGGATCTCGCGTAACCGAGACGGCGCAATCGCCGCCTTGAGAACCCTAGAGTCCTGGAAATAGAATGGTCAAGAAGTCACGCCAAAGTCCTGCCTTGGCTGCTGATTCTCATCACTATTGATGTGTTCAAATATGGGATAGAAAAACGAGCATGTGCGGAGATATGATGGCTACAGAGCATCTCCAATACTTTCATTTTAATTAATAACATTTACATCTTTCTTCATATTTCTATTATGATAGAGGGATCTCCTGGTTGATGCGACGGCAGGAACGATGCACCAGCATCCTCCTTTTTTCTGGTCTCGGCCCTGCTCTTTAGGATGATATGGCTACCGCGGGTGTGTATCCAGCTGTGCAGAGGTCAGGATCCATTAAAAGTGCACCAGTGAAGGAACAGTCGTTATGTCAAGGTCATGATTGGCTGAGGATCAGTGATGCACCTGTGGTCCTTGTGGTCCGATCCAACAGACGAGCTCCTGTAGCTCAAATAAAAAACTTTTATATCAAAAATGTATGTATGCAAAATAAAATAAAACAATACTACTACAGGGGGCACGGTGGCGTAGTGGTTAGCACGTTTGCCTCACACCGCCAGGATCCGGGTTCGATTCCCGTCTCGGTCATGTGTGTGTGGAGTTTGTGCATGTTCTCCCCGTGCCTCAGGGGGTTTTTCTCCAGGTTCTCCGGTTTCCTCCCCCGGTCCATAAACATGCACGGTAGGTTGATTGGCACCTTGGAAAATTGTCTCTAGTGTATGAATGTGTGTGTGAATGTGTGTGTGCCCTGCGATGGGTTGGCATTCCATCCAGGGTGTATCCGGCCTTAATGCCCATAGACGCCTGAGATAGACACAGGCTCCCCGTGACCCGAGGGAAGATCGGATAAAGCGGTAGAAAATGAATGAATGAATGAATTCTACTACTACTACTACTACTACTAATAATAATAATAATAATAATAACTTTTGTATCAGCTTTACAAACAGACATTTTGGGAAACGCTGCCTCCTATAGGTGAATTTCCGAACAGCGTCGTATGAAAAGTCATGTTTAATGTATATGGTATTGTATGAAATCCTTATTCAGACCTGTTAATCAGCAAAAAAAGGTGGTCATTATTTGTGAGTATGAATGGATGGTTAATATTTCTGTGCAATAACGCTGATTATAAGTAAAGGCCCCGTGGACATAATGTACCTTATCTGTTTATTTGTTCGCCAAAGTGAATATTTTTAGAAAAAAAAAACTTGCAATTAAAAGTCACAACTTGCTTTAGTTTTGTGATGGAAATCAAGACGTCTCTGCTTCCATTTGTTATACAACGTATAAAATTGATACACACCTGAGTTTTATGCTCCTGACCCTATATATGTTGCGGCATCCTAAATACACCCTGAAGTACTGCACTAAAACGACTCCACACCCAAAACCCATACTACACTACAACGTCTAGAACCCAATATAGTGCTGCACCAAGAACTTAACCGTAATTATAACGCCAGCCAGATTGCAAACGCAATTCCTGAATCCAGACCTTCATGCACCATCGCTTTATTCAGGTAGAAGATTGGTGGCTATTCAACATTCTGCATTGGCTCCTAACACCAGCCTGTATCTCCACATTATGCGATCATGGAAAACTCAAGCTTGTCTTCACTTCCCTGTGCATCAACAAAACCTTGCTTGCATGTAACCCATTTCTTTTAACTATAATCCCAGCCCTTAGACTCAATGCTATTCCTCTCACCTGCGAGTGGATTTTTATCAAAAATCGATTTACTTAAGGTTTGGCGAGGCGGATTAAAATTCAGGACCCTCGGCTCCGATACTTGAAAGTCATTAGCATATCAGTCAAGGTTGCATGTAGGAGGACTTTTGTAAACACCAGCACTTCTGGGCCCGGGGTAGTGGGTGGCGAATTTCATGAAGGCTACGGCATCAATTCAACAGCGCCATGCACGCGGCCGTACATATTTATGGTTAAAGAAGGCAAAAATGAAGGAAATAAGCGGAGACACTGGAAACGCATTACACATTGGCTGTCCAATCACTAAACACCTTTTTATTGTTGTTGATGGCTGTATATTAAACATGAAACAAACCCGCATTCGGAAACGTTGTGGTCGTGTCTTAGGAGTAATTTTCAAACCCCAGAACACACACACACACACACACACACACACTTGCATCAAATAGTCATACATCGATTGTATCTTGAGTATTTTTATTTTAAATCACAACTAACATCAAAAGTTACGTTCGCCTCACGCCATGTGTTCGCCATGTGTGTGTGTGGAGTTTGTGCATGTTCTCCCCGTGCCTCAGGGGGTTTTTCTCCGGGTTCTCCGCTTTCCTTCCCCGGTCCAAAAACATGCACGGTAGGTCGATTGGCACCTTGGAAAATTGTCCCATAGTGTACATAGTGATTGGTTGGCATTCCATCCAGGGTGTATCCTGCCTTAATGCCCATAGACGCCTGAGATAGACACAGACTCCCCGTGACCCGAGGGAAGATCGGATAAAGCGGAGTTGAGTTACATGGTTGCTTGTGGTACATTTTTCCATATTCACCAAATTCAACTTTGGGCAAAAAAACATGCCATGAGCATTCGACAATTACCTCATTTATTAATAACTTAACCAGTAAACTCCTGAAGGATGAAGCCCTAACGGATCTCTCCGAGGAGTTGGGGGGGGGGGGGGGGGGGGGGAGGATTTCTCATGATCCATGCAAAGTCACAGAAGAGAATGTATGTATTGGCAAATCCAAAGGGCGGCCCATTACTCAGTAGGCAGACAGGGGATCCAATACAAGCACTCATGAAATGACAAAACCAGGATGACCACAATCCGATTAAGAGTCGACGTCTAGACTTCTCGGGCCGACCGCGGTCCAATCAGTCCATCACATTCCTGGAGCTGTCAGAACATTACAGAACAGAGGAATGTTGCAAAAAAAATGAAGGGTGAAACCTGACGCAAGGCAATGTACAGTGAAATAGGGAATCAGAGAGTACTAATGCCAGAGTATGCTGCCTCTGCTGGTCAAACGAGGTAGTGCACTTAAATGCATATATTCGCATTTGTATTCGATCTACATCAGGGGTCACCAACGTGGTGCCCGTGGGCACCAGGTAGCCCCCAAGGAGCACATGAGTAGCTCTCAGGCTTGCTATAAAAAGTGCACAACTCATCAGTGAGATGCGTCTATAATGTAAAATGTAGTTAATTCGTTGTTGATAGTCACTGTCAAGTGTATTTACATAGATAAATGAGTATCATTAATAATAATAATAATAATAATAATATATAACTAAAGGTAAATTTGTTATTTCAGAGGAGTATTTCAAACTGGTAGCCCTTTATATGACTCGGTGTCCATGTAGTAGCTCTCAGTTACAAAAAGGTTGGTGATCCCTGATCTACATATTCACATGCAATATATGGAAATATTTCTCGATTTAAGGCATTTCACCAAGCAGTAAGTAAAATACAGTCCTGCACACGGACTAAATGGATTTATTTCCCGGCCACTTTGCCATCCCGTTTATACTTGCCTCACAATCTAATCTTTAATACGCAGTCAAGGAAACATCCTCCGGTAATCAAATATCCTCAGAGGCTGAAAATAAGCCATCTTTGCTCCCTTTCGCTCAGATACCATTTAAAACCGTTCACATGTAGCCATAATAAAGATCCGTTTATTTTCAATTCCGAAGCATTCCAAATGTATTTAAATATCGCCTCCAGGAGCCTCAAAGCCGGCTGCCGGCTGATTAGTTCATTCGTGTTAAGGGTGAAACTGGTGTCATCTAAAAAAAAGCTTTCATATTTGAAGTAAAAACAATGATATCTGTGTTAAAAAGTGTGCAATGTGCATTGTATGAAACGTAAAAGAGGCGAAGAGACGAGATGCAGTGACACCTCGCAACGTAATGCTATAAATAACACCAGTCCAGAGTTTATTGGATTATTTACATAACAGCTACAGTTTGGAACAATTCAACAAAATGCAGCAAAACACTTAAAGACAGCGAAGCGTCTCCGGTTTTGACAGCACACTCATCCAGACCGTAAATGAGTCATACTCGTCATCTCTCGCAAAAAAAAAAAACAAAAAAAAAACAACAACAACAACAAAAAACAGCTCTGAGCGACGCTGAATCATCCTGAGTGCTCCAAAATTTATTTAGATAAATAAATAAATAAATAAATAAATAAATAGAGCAGCTAATGGTCTGTGACGGTGCAGAACCTTCCCATCTGGCACCTTCATCAATAATGTAAACATCCAGTTCCAGGTTGGGTCCCAGTGTCATTAACACAGACAGATAACATGCAAGGGTGGGCAAATGACATTCATAAGCAAGCCCTAAAGGCACGTAAAAGCTTTGGTGTTTTGCATGTTTTTTGGGGGGTTTTTTTTTGGTGGTAAAAATTGCCAATCATTAGAGTGATATATGGTAAGGGAATTGGTAGTGCACTAATGAAATGCATTAATAATTAAGTTTAATTTTCAAGGTCACATGGTGCTGCCTGCGTGTCGTAACGATGAATGTAGTGTCAATTTAGCAGGAAAGACGAGTTTTGTGGGATCGAAATGTTTGTTTTTGAAGCGACTGCTTATGCCGATGAAGATAAAATCGAATGGATGCGACATGAAATCTACCTTTTATTTATTTATTTTCCCCTCGTCCGCTGTCTGCATTCCTGTCACGCTGATGGATGACGGCATTCCGGCTCTCGCCCCTCACCTTCCCGAGCTGACAGACGGAAAAAAAACCCTGGAGTTACCTCCCCGATCGCTCGCACTGTCAGTCATGCCGTTTCTGCTGTTTACACGTAGCGCTCAGGAGCATCATTATGTCGTATAACACACATGACACCGAGCAAGTTGTTGATGCGAATGCTACGTATGTCACAAGTGTATGCTGTAAATCTCCAGCCCGCATCACTGTACTCACGTGCGAACACTTTTCCCCCTTACATTACATTCATTCATTCATCTTCTAGCGCTTTATCCGATCTTCCCTCGGGTCACGTGGAGTCTGTGTCTATCTCAGGCGTCTATGGGCATTAATGCAGGATACACCCTGGATGGAATGCCAACCCATCACACACACACACATTCATACACTAGGGACAATTTTCCAAGGTGCCAATCAACCTACCGTGCATGTTTTTGGACCGGGGGAGGAAACCGGAGAACCCGGAGAAAAACCCCCTGAGGCACGGGGAGAACATGCACAAACTCCACACACACATATGCGTCCGACATGCACATATGCGCAAATCCACTCGTAAGGGGTCCGGAGTGGATCACCATCATATACCTCCCACACACGTTCGGAATTTCGGGACATCCGTGACATTCCGGCCCCATAGAGAATGAATTTGACGCTCAGTGTTCGCCCGACATGCACATTTCACATATCCACTCGTAGGTGAGATGGAGTCGGTCACGATCATATGACTCTCGGACCCACTCGGAATTCCGGGAATTCTGCATCGTTCCGGCCCATACAGATGAATGGGGGAAATTTTGATGCTACGCTGTTCGGCTGTATTGACGTATCCGCCCATCCGGGGTGGCACCGATATGACACTCAGAAAACCACAGGGAATTATGGGTAATCGGGACAAATCCGTTTTTTTTTTAGCCTGGGATGAATTTTTACCATAGAAAATTAATATTAATGCTAAATACTAAACAGACCAAATTCTAATGGGGTCGCGCCCGGAAAGCATCACTTACATTTTCTTCAGTATATGTCCCATGTCTAGTTTTAGCATTGTTACCTGTTTGTAGATAATACTTGGTATTAGCACTTGCTCAGTTTTCCATTTACAGCATATACAGTGTTAGATTTGGTGTCTAGATCTTTAATAATAATAATAATAATAATAATTTAAGTAGGGAAGGAAGGGCGGACAGTTAACTACTGTGACGTGAACCCATAGTCCCCAACTGCAAGTTGCAATATGGATACTCCATATATATTATATATATTATTCATTCATTCATTCATCTTCTACCGCTTTATCCGATCTTCTCGGGTCACGGGGAGTCTGTGCCTATCTCAGGTATCTATGGGCATTAAGACAGGATACACCCTGGATGGAATGCCAACCCATCGTAGGGCACACTCACATTCACACACACATTCACACACTACGGACAATTTTTCCAAGGTGCCAATCAACCTACCGTGCATGTTTTTGGACCGGGGGAGGAAACCGGAGAACCCGGAGAAAAACCCCCTGAGACACGGGGAGAACATGCACAAACTCCACACACACATGGCCGAGACGGGAATCGAACCCGGACCCTGGCGGTGTGAGGCGAACGTGCTAAACACTAAACCACTGTGCCCCCATCATTATATATATATATATATATATATATATATATATATATATATATATATATATATATATATATATATATATATATATATATATATATATATATATGGCTCGAATAGTTCTGTCTACAAACAATGAGAAAAAGAAAGTCTTCTGTACACAATTCAGCCATGCCTGGGATAATCACTATTGAACCGTACTCCTATAGATAGAAGTTTCCAGCACTGACAACACTCCAGAGGCAAAAAAAAACCTTCCATAGTCTACAATTACCAAGATTATACTTTTCAGTCTTTCATATCACTAAGTGACAAACCATGCTGAAAATAAGTCACCCGTAAATTTGCTCCCGAGCTTCTGTATCGTGCGAAAGCTGTAAAAAAAAAAAACGTGGTTCGCAACAAGGTGAAAGGGGATCCAGGGCTAAAAATTCCCCCTCATTTCCCCACAAGGAGCATTAATCTTGCTAATGCTAGTGCGCTCAAACCCATAGCGCTTCCAGCTTTTATCCATTACCGTGATGGAGAGGTGGGATAATGAGGTAGTGTTTAAACCCAGTGTCACTATTAGAGTTCTCTCTCGAGCTCGGCTGTCTCTTGGCAGGGCGGGAAAAAAAAGCCGGAGAGGTTTAGTATGCACGGATTGGGAGAGATGTAGAGGAGTCAAGTGCTTTCCTTTGTCCCTGGATAAATGTGTGCGTTCTCCATGAGATGCTCTTCACTTATAGAAAAAGAGAGAGAGAGAGAGAGAGAGAAAAAGAATGTCCAGAATGATAAAATGGGCGAAAATACCGTGAAGGTTGAAAGTGCACGAAAACAAGACCAACTTCCTGACCCCCCTCCCCCGATCCCGATGCATTCGGGTTGATGATGACCTTCTTGAACGGGGCGTCCTCAGGAGCATCAGCACTTTCAGTCTGGCTTGTATTTTATATACCTTAATATCCTCCTTCCTGCAACAGTGGACTCTCAGCCATAAACAACGTGATAATTAGAGGGTACGTTGAATGGGGGGCATTTAGGATAGAAAATAGGGCTCGGAAACTGCGTATAACTTTACAGTCCTGTCATGTTTAAAGGTGAGTTTTTAAGAAAAAAAAAAAGGGTAATATCCTTACTGAGGAAAACACAGTGATGAGAAATTCACTCACGCCAATTAAGAACAAATGCCGAACACGTGCTCGAGTGCACTGTTGACCTTGAATGTAAATGAAGAAATTTCCGGAGCCCTAATTGGAAATTTTTACACTTGGAATTGGGAAGAGAACCTTGAACGTCGTGTTTTGAAATGTATTCTTTATTAAAATATCATTGCTGGTGTACTTATGGCCTTTAATACACGCTGAGTAAAAAGTAGCTGGGCATTAAAAGTTGGTAATTAAGTCCATATTTCTAATATAAACGTTTCCGCAAACTCTGCGGAAGGGAACGCACAATCCGTCTTCTGAAATAAGTCGCTCGGGATGTTGCCGAGGACAGCGCTGTATTGGGCCGGCTCTTATCCCTCATGTTTGTGGCTCTCCAGGTTAGACGTGAAACCATAGTCCCAAACTGCAAGTTGCAATATGGATACTCCATATATATTCATTCATTCATTCATTCATCTTCTAGCGCTATATCCGATCTTTCCTCGGGTCACGGGGAGTCTGTGCCTATCTCAGGCGTCTATGGGCATTAAGACAGGATACACCCTGGATGGAATGCCAACCCATCGCAGGACACACACACACACTCACATTCACACACATTCACACATTCACATACACTAGGGACAATTTTCCAAGGTGCCAATCAACCTACCGTGCATGTTTTTGGACCTGGGAGGAAACCAGAGAACCCGGAGAAAAACCCCCTGAGGCACGGGGAGAACATGCACAAACTCCACACACACATGGCCGAGACGGGAATCGAACCCGGATCCTGGCGGTGTGAGGCGAACGTGCTAACCACTAAGCCACCGTGCCCCTGTTCCATAGATATATATATATATATATATATATATATATATATATATATATATATATATATATATATATATATATATATATATATATAATATATATATATATATATATATATATATATATATATATATATATATATATATATATATATATATATATATATATATATATATATATGGATCCCCCCCAAACCCCTCTCTCCAATGATACATGCCTCTGAGGTACCAATGACCAGTTTCTGCCCCTTTCCTTGGATCTCCCAGCATGCCTTTAGACTCTATTCTCCTTGATTGAAGTCCTCTCCCTTGGATGCTCTTCATCTATGGCCCGGGGATCCGAAACTAGGATGGATTGGGATTCGCTCTGGACCACTGACCCAAGGCTACAGATTCAATAAGATGGTTTTTGCTCTCGAGTCTCAAACTTAGATTTAAAAGGAAAAAGATTGTTCTTTATAACCGCATTAAGAGTGAAAAGTTGCTTTGAGACGATGTCCATTGTTAAAAGCACTGTACGAAGTAAAAACGAACTTCATGAAGTCCTCCAGCGTGTGAGACTTTGACCCCTGTGTAGCCCCACAGAGAAAAAAACACTGCTCTAGTGTTTTAAACGGTGGTGCACCATCTATTTTCATCCATTCTTCATACAACTGAAAAGATCTTGGGATAACCTTAAAATCCAACACCTTAAACACTAATAATGATGTTAAAAAAACGACATAATGTTAATAAACTAAGAACACATTTCATTTACTTTATGACTTTTCAGAACGTTACGGCTGGACTGGAAGTTCCGCTCGGTCCAGACGAAGGTGGTGGCAGCAAGGTCAACAAGGTCATTGTTGACTATTTACCAAACAGGACAAAAAAACAAACAAACAAACAAAGGTTTTATTTCTACACACATACAATCACCACAAGTTCCTAGAAAAGATGAAAAATGACATATAATGTTTGTACACTGGAGAATTCCAGAAGGTTTTCCAGCGTAAACACAGGACTTGAGCTCCACTAATAATCTTTTACAAGGAAGGTAAATATTATTATGTATTGATCGACCGAGTCTTCACACGACACTGTTTACATGAAATGAAGTGACATTTTTAACAGCTAAACCCCATGCTGGACGGAAACTGGGCCCCCTGGTAAAGTCTTTAAGATGCATGTTGACTTTTGCTGATGGACGATTGATTCCTACAGTGTTTATTAAGCACTTATAACCCTACACATCTGATCACATCTGAGTACAATTCCACAAGTCTGCATTCGATATAGCCAAAGGCAACCGGGCCCTGAAAGGATTAAAACCGTCATTAACGCTTGTAATGGCTGTCATTTAATAGCAATGATGATAGTGTTCATGCCGAAATGCCCTCATAAAAAAATAAAATTATATATATATATATATATATATATATAAATATATATACATGCAGCAGATGTTCTTGGCACAATCTGGTGTGTTCGAGGAAAACCCTGGAGAATAAAGGTGCATTATAAATGCGCAAACGTCCCGTTGCATTTTTATCTTGACGATCTGAGGTGTAGGTGAACATCTGTTCCATGTAATCCCAAAAAAAAATAAGGCCAACTCCTCCTTCCTCTTTTTACATATTTAATAAGAATAATAACGATGTCTTCAAATGTTTCGGCCCCTTATTGAGATCCTCAGGACAACCTCAGACAGGCACCAGCAGTGTTTACTCTGTTTTTGAGGGAAGGGGGCGGAGCTCAATGGTTTAAGGCCCTGGGCTGCTGTTTGGGAGATCCGGGTTCGAGCCCCTGTATCGCCAAGCTGCCACCCTTGGGTCCTTGAGCAAGACCCTTAACCGGCAGTCCTCCAGGGGGTGCCATATCATGGCTGACCCCAGCTACCAACAACAAGCCGGGGTATGCGAAGAAAGAATTTCAATTTCATGCTGCAATGTTTATGTGACAAATAAAGCTTATTCTATTCTTCTCAGTCCGGACCGACCATTTCTTTATTATTCCAGTACCTAGGTCGGCTGGACGGCGTGACAGAGTGACCTCTCTCCTTCTCCTGGAGATGTTCCAGCATCATTTCAACTCCCACTTTGTTTTTGCACTTTGGCTAGCAAAAAAGTGCACGTCTATCCTTAAAATAACCTTCTACTTTTGCTATTTCTACTTCACTGAACATTAAAGGGCTTAACCACGGAGAAGTTTGTGTTTGGTCTATAATAATCTGAGATGTTGAGCTTTTTTATGAGCAGCTTCTGGTTCCACATCTCTACCTGAATGATATATATATATATATATATATATATATATATATATATATATATATATATATATATATATATATCATATATATATATATATATATATATATATATATATATATGCTATTCTAAGCAGAACCTCACCAATGTTAAGGCCCATGATGAGCACCATGATGGAATCACATGGTCACATGACAGGTTTCAAGATTTATGGTTCATAAAGGACGACACATTTTCCTTGCCTTCTGTTTTTTTGACGACGCGGTGTGCTCGTGAGTGCGAGAGTAATGGTTTGTAGTAACGGGCAACAATCCAGCTTGTAAACAGATGAGACTCGATGTGTAATTAAACATACCTCCTTCCACCCATCACACACTCGCCGCTGTCAGGCTGGAACCATCTGCTCCATCTTCTGCACCGACATCCACAGACACCTTTTTTTTTTTACAGTGTGTAGGTGGCCGTCGCGACGGCGAGGGCCGCATGGATACAACGCGACTGCGCACTTGCTTTTATGCAATGCATCATTGCTTCCCACTTGGAACGGTGGATTATCCGAGGACAATAATGAAAGAATGCTCAAGTGGACACGTGTCCTGTCGGCGCCCCCTTTATTTCGCATTAATAAGAATTCCGCGGGACTCGAAATTCATATGCATGGACGAGCGCTCTTGTTCGTTGAGAGAGGCCGAGTGGATTAACATGCAGCCCCACCGATTTCAAGTCATCCAGCCAAACAGAGGGAAGAAACACAGGCTGTCGGCGCACACTCGGCCCATTGATCAGGCTTCTGCTCGAGCTCTTAATGGCTCCACACTCGAGATCCGACTGCCACTGAGCAAGATTTAGTGCAACTCTGAGCTAAACAAGCAATTATTTCCAACATAGAGGGCCACCATTACAGCAACGTGTACTCAACCCGGCGTCTAGGAACAGGTATACTCACGGGGTCAGTCGTTTTTATTATGTTGTGGCGATCACAAGCGAGGGGGTACTTATGATTCACTTCTTGTAAGTGATAATGCTGTTTAGCTCGGTGAGTTCTGCAGTGATCACAATTGTAGATGGAAATGTTGCCCGGTTGTCCAGGTTCTTCAAGCATGGAAGAAAAGACACTAACATCACAGTCATCACAGTAACCCATGACTGTAATTCCAACCGCATCACAGTAACAACATCACAGTAACCACAACCACATCACAGTAACCCCGTCACAGTAACCACAACAACATCACAGTAACCCCGTCACAACCCCGTAAACCACAGTCCCAACCCCCACAGTAACCACATCACAGTAACCACACCCACTAACCCCGAATAATCCCCATCACAGTAACCCCATCACAGTAACCACAACAACATCACAGTAACCCCAACCCCATCACAGTAACCCCATCACAGTAACCACAACCACATCACAGTAACCCCGTCACAGTAACCCTATCACAGTAACCACAACCACATCACAGTAACCCCGTCACAGTAACCACAACCACATCACAGTAACCCCGTCACAGTAACCACAACCACATCACAGAAACCCCGTCACAGTAAGCACAACCACATCACAGTAACCCCGTCACAGTAACCCTATCACAGTAACCACAACCACATCACAGTAACCCCATCACAGTAACCACAGTAACCCCGTCCAGTAACCCTATCACAGTAACCCTAACCCCACATAGAAACCACATCACAGTAACAGTAACCCCGTCACAGTAACCCTATCACAGTAACCCTAACCCCATCATAAAAACCACATCACAGTAACCCCGTCACAGTAACCCTAACACAGTAACCACAAACACATAACAGTAACCCTATCACAGTAACCACAAACACATAACAGTAACCCCATCACAGTAACCACAACCACATCACAGTAACCCTATCACAGTAACCCCATCACAGTAACCACAACCACATCACAGTAACCCCGTCACAGTAACCCTATCACAGTAACCACAACCACATCACAGTAACCCCGTCACAGTAACCCTATCACAGTAACCACAACCACATAGAAACCACAGTAACCCCGTAACCCCTATCACAGTAACCACAACCACATCACAGAAACCCCGTAACCACAACCACATCACAGTAACCACAGTAACCACATCACAGCAAACCACATCACAGTAACCCCGTCACAGTAACCACAACCACATCACAGAAACCCCGTCACAGTAACCACAACCACATCACAGTAACCCCGTCACAGTAACCACAACCACATCACAGAAACCCCGTCACAGTAAGCACAACCACATCACAGTAACCCCGTCACAGTAACCCTATCACAGTAACCACAACCACATCACAGTAACCACATCACAGTAACCCCATCACAGTAACCCTATCACAGTAACCCTAACCCCATCATAGAAACCACATCACAGTAACCCCGTAACCCTATCACAGTAACCCTAGTAATCACAGTAACCAGTAACCCCATCACAGTAGAAACCACATCACAGTAACCCCGTCACAGTAACCACAACACAACATCACAGTAACCCCGTCACAGTAACCCTATCACAGTAACCACAAACACATAACAGTAACCCCATCACAGTAACCACAGCCACGGTTATCAGAATCCCCATTCCTATCAGAATAACCCCATCCCCAACAGAATGCCCAACCCCAACACTAACCCTATCACCAGAGTAACCCCAACCCCAACAGTAACACAATCTCTTACAGAGTCCCCAACCCCAACAGAGTAACCCCATCACAGTAACCACTGAGCAACTTCAACCCAGACAATAACATCATTACTGAAACCCTTACACAGTAACACCATCACAGTAACCCCTTCAGTAGCCTCAGTGGCTTCAACAGTGACTTCTACACTCACTTCCACAGCATTCCATTATATTTAGTGTTTAAAAACTGGCAGGTTTAATAAATAACTTAAAAGCTTTAATAAAAAAAAAACCTTTTTATAATTAAATGCCCCTCTGCATGTTTTCAGAATACATCTAAATGTCAGAATCGAATAAGATCACACGGGTAAATGTGAAAAGCCCCATGATCAACGTAGAGCTATGGATGGCACATAGTGTAAAAAAAAAGAGAGTAAACAAATAAAATAAATAAATAAGCAGCACGACCCTTTTTAATGTAGAGCTTTTTAATCCACATCTGAATTGCACCCTAACCTTTCATTTTTCTTTTTAAATAAAAGTCTGCATCAGTTTTCCTACTGGAACGGGCTAAATGTCTCCACAAGGTCAAAGCCATCAGATATACCTGTTCTAGGGGAGATGTTTGGTCCCTGACAAGACATAAAAACAAGCCACACACACACACACACAGACACACACACACACACACACACACAGATGGATGGCTGAATAAGTAGGAGTGGAGGATCATTCACATACTCTTATCTCTGCCAGACCCTGCTCAGTGCACACAATACGGGCAAGGAAAAAAAATAAATAAATAAAAGAGAGAAGATTAGTCCCAAAGCATCACCTGGAAACTGCACCTGGAAACGGGTTTGATAGTTGAAATTCTTAGCCATATAATTAGGGGATGTGGCGATCGGGAGCCTAAAGGACCCCTGCTCAGAGATAAATAACCACAACACTGCTTTATATGCATTAAAGTGTTTTTCTGCACAATATTGCGCAATGTAATGAGCACAATGCGAGAGAGAGAAAGTAAAAGAAAGAGGCTCTGTGTACCATGTGTGTGTGTGTGTGTGTGTGTGTGTGTGTGGCCATCTGTATGAAAATAGTCCCTGCCAAAACTCTAATCAGACTGCACCACTTTCTACCTGCTCCTGCCAAACTGACATTCATCTACGGCGCCGCTAATGGACGACTCGCGTTTCCCACTTATTATTCGTTATACCTGCCTGGACCCGGGCGTCGTGTGATCGTCCGGTACACCAGCTCGTTGAAAGTGAATTCAATAGCCAAGTCGTGAATGTGCGCCGAACAAAAACGGCTAATGCATCCGTAATGAGCCGATTGCGTGCCTCCGCGGCGACGGCGTGATCCTGCCTGGGGAGGGGGGCGGCATTCCAAACTTTTTATATATTATAGAATAGCCTTTATTTGTCACATATAGTTTATAGCACACTGAACTTGTTTCTTCGCATATCCCACTTGTTTCGGAAGCTTGCGTCAGACATGATACAGTGAGGGTTAAGGGCATTGCTCAAGGACCAAACGCTGGCAGCTCGGCCAAACCAGGGCTCGAACCACGCTCCCCCTGACCTTCGGATCAGTAACCCAGCGCCATAACCACATTAAGTCTGTTCTTCTGCTGGTTATGATGATAATTCCAGATTTGGGCCAAGTCTACATTAATGCCCAGCAGGTTAAGAGCCTTAGGGTCAGAGCACAGGGTCAGCCATGATAGCTTAAGGGATTTGCTCAAAGGCCCATCTGTGGCGAGTTTCCTTGCAGTAACAAAGCGCTCGATCCATTGCGCTAGAATAAACGATCTAAAATAACAACACCAGTAACTTGTACGTATCGGCAGACGAGCTGAAAACACAGTACCACCGAGGGGCAGATGAGGAACAAAAAAGGTGTCCCGTGACATGAGGAAATGCTAGGCGATATCTGTGTACTCACATTCACAACCTGACCTTTAAGCTAGAGCGAACGCTGAACCCTAAGGGTCCAACACGCCGCTCTGTACTGTGACTCTGCATAGTGATGACTGCTTTAGACAATCAAAATCCCCTCAGGCAATGTTTCCCTGAACAGAGCTGCAATTAAAGTGGGAACAAGTTGAGTGGAAGAAGTAAAGAAACTGTCCTCTGTGTCAGCACAAACCCACTTGCCATTAACCGATGCACAATTTTGCTTCCTAATAAACACTGAACACCAGCTCCGACTTTATTTATCTAATGTTTATATAATGTGCTTTGATGCCTGTATGATTCCAAGTTACCTTTAAATAGTACCGTTAATAAGCAAGATCAAAATTACCAGCGGAATCAAAATAATACCAGCAGCTCATTGATCACGGATCCGTGGTTACCAATCAGAGGATTCAGGGGGAGGAGCTTTAAGAATAAGGAGTAGGGGTTCGCTCTTGGAGATGAGATGGGCTTCTGATTAAAAGCACATGAGTCTCCAATGCGGGGGCACGGTGGCTTAGTGGTTAGCACATTCGCCTCACACCGCCAGGGTCCGGGTTCGATTCCCGTCTCGGCCATGTGTGTGTGGAGTTTGTGCGTGTTCTCCACGTGTCTCAGGGGGATTCTTTCCGGGTTCTCCAGTTTCCTCCGGTCCAAAAACATGCACGGTAGGTTGATTGGCACCTTGGAAAATTGTCCCTAGTGTATGAATGTGTGTGTGTGTGTGTGTGTCCTGCGATGTGTGTGTGTGTCCTGCGATGGTTTGGCATTTCTTACAGGGTGTATCCTGCCTTAATGCCCATAGACGCCTGAGATAGACACAGACTCCCCGTGACCAGAGGGAAGATCGGATAAAGCGCTAGAAGATGAATGAATGAATGAGTCTCCAATGCTAAACCTTTGCACAATATCGACTGCTTAGTGTTTTAAGTTGTAGCTCAGTGGTTTAAGGTGGTGCTCCTGGATGTAGCGCCAGCAGCCATATCACCCTGTATAGCCCAAAACTGGTTTGTCCATTGAAGCAGGTATGAGTGTGGTTAGTACCCGGAGATGAGACCACCTGATGATGCTAGGTTGCTTCGTGTGGCCAACAGGCGGCGCTTACCTTGTGGTCTTTATGGGTCCTTACACCAGTATAGTGACGGAGGATGCTTTATGATGGATGTTTTTGGAAAAAGAGTAGAGGCGTGTCCAAATTCGCCATCTGACCATCACGGCCTCCTAACCATCCACCATATCTACTGATTGGCCTTCATCATTCTGTTTCCTCTCCACCAGTAAGCTGGTGAGTGGTGCCACACCTTCTGGTGCACTATGGTTGCCGTGGGATCATCGTGGCGGATAAGGAGATCCCATTTTCACAATGTAAAACGCTTTGAGTGTCCAGAAAAGCACCATATAAATGTAATGCATTATTATTATTATTATTATTATTATTATTATTATTATTATTAGACCGGTACTGGGGCACGGTGGTTTAGTGGTTAGCACGTTCGCGTCACACCTCCAGGATCCGGGTTCGATTCCCGGCTCGGCCATGTGTGTGTGGAGTTTGTGCATGTTCTCCCCGTGCCTCAGGGGGTTTTCTCAGGGTCCCTCCGGTTTCCTCCCCTGGTCCAAAAACATGCACGGTAGGTTGATTGGCACCTTGGAAAATTGTCCCTAGTGTGTGAATGTGTGTCTGATTGTGTGATTGTGTGTATGTGTGCCCTGCGATGGGTTGGCATTCTATCCAGGGTGTATCCTGCCTTAATGCCCACAGACTCCCCGTGACCCGAGGGAAGATCGGATAAAGCGCTAGAAGATGAATGAATGAATTGTTAGACCGGTATTACCAAGCTGTCCACCTTGGGTCCTTGAGCAAGACCCTTAACCCTCTATCCTCCAGGGGGCTCCGTATCATATCTGACCCCAGCTTGTAATAAAGTAATATCATCGGGTAAACTGTAGCCCACAATTTCCACTGATGGATAGGAAAAAAAAAAACACTTTTAGCTTCATATTCAAGCAGCACTCGAGCAGAACTAGATCTAGGGCTCGTGCTATATGAGGAGTACCCCTTACTCTCATGGACACTTGATGGCACTCACCTGAGTGACTGCATTACTGTGCTCAGTGGCTAATGGAGGACATCCATGCAGTGAGAGGATCATCCACATGCCAAGTGCTTTAAGCGAGTAAATACAAAAAAGAAACACTCCGATTGAGCCGGTAGCCCTGGTCCTGTTTGCTTCTTGAATTAAAAGCATGCAAATGAAGATGGAAAACGAGCTGAGCGAAAGAGAAGTAATAGTAAATAACCCAGCATTGAAAACGATGTGGCACGGTGGTTTAGTGGTTAGCACGTTCGCCTGACACCGCCAGGATCCGGGTTCGATTCCCGTCTCGGCCATGTGTGTGTGGAGTTTGTGCATGTTCTCCCCGTGCCTCAGGGGGTTTTTCTCCGGTTTCCTCCCGGTCCAAAAACATACACGGTAGGTTGATTGGCACCTTGGAAAATTGTCCCTAGTGTATGAATGTGTGTGTGAAAGTGTGTGTGTCTGCCCTGCGATGGGTTGGCATTCCATCCAGGGTGTATCCTGCATTAATGCCCATAGACGCCTGAGATAGGCACAGACTCCCCGTGACCCGAGTGAAGATCGGATATAGCGGTAGAAGATGAATGAATGAATGAATGAAAACGATGCCACCTTCAGGACTGGTTTCATAGAGGAAAATATAAAAAAAAACGGCACGTGACGATGTTTTTACTGAACTAATATATGGGAATAATGTTTTTTCTTATGTTGTTGCATACGCGAAGATGCAAACACCTCGAATGGCATTGACTTGTAATCGTGCAATGAACTGAAACACACACACACACACACACACACACACACACACCAATCAGTAAACTAATGAAATAAATGATGCTGGGAATTAACTTAATTAACTCGATGTCTCTCTCATTAGAAAGACACACTGCTGCTGCTCTCCTGTTTGCCACGTAATCAAAATAATTATTGATAAACGACTGAACGAGGACGTCTCAGCATCAACGTTCGCATCGCACCGAGACCAGCAATTTCACTCCTGCAGGCGATTGATATCGACGATCTGATGTTCACGGTATTAAAACGCTCGCATCAGACACTATTAAAACATCGTAACTGACTTACGGCTGCAGTGAACGCAACTAAACGACTTCTTTATTTGTGACAAACAAAAGAAAGGGAAATAGCAAAGATCGTCTTAGAACAGTTATTACCAGACATAATGGGTTCGCATCATTCTGGCACGTCTGGACTATTAAAGTGCAATTTTTTGTTAGGTTTAGGGGGAGAAAATTAATAAAAAAAAATATATATATATTTATATATAAAGGGGCACGGTGTCTTAGTGGTTAACACGTTCGCCTCACACCTCTATTCCCGTCTCGGTCATGTGTGTGTGGAGTTTGTGCATGTTCTCCCCGTGCCTCAGGGGGTTTTTCTCCGGGTTCTCCGGTTTCCTCCCGGTCCAAAAACATGCACAGTAGGTTGATTGGCACCTTGGAAAATTTTGGTGTTTTGGAAAATTTTCCCTAGTGTGTGAATGTGTGTGTGTGTGTGTGTGTGTATGTGTGTGTGTGTGTCTTGTGATGAGTTGGCATTCCATCCAGGGTGTGTCCTGCCCATAGACACCTGAGATAGGCACAGACTCCCCGTGACCCGGAAAATGACCCGGAAGAATGAATATGAATATATATATATATATATATATATATATATATATATATATATATAGGGGCACGGTGGCGTAGTGGTTAGCACGTTCGCCTCACACCGCCAGGGTCCGGGTTCGATTCCCGTCTCGGCCATGTGTGTGTGGAGTTTGTGCATGTTCTCCCCGTGCCTCAGGGGGTTTTTTCTCCGGGTTCTCCGGTTTCCTGTTTCCTCCCCCGGTCCAAAAACATGCACGGTAGGTTGATTGGCACCGTTGGAAAATTGTCCCTAGTGTATGAATGAATGTGTGTATGAATGTGTGTGTGTGTGTGTGTGTGTGTGTGTGTGCCCTGCGATGGGTTGGCATTCCATCCAGGGTGTATCCTGCCTTAATGCCCATAGACACCTGAGATAAACACAGACTCCCCGTGACCCGGAAAAAGGGGTAGAAGATGAATGTATATATATATATATATATATATATATATATATATATATATATATATATAATATATATATTTTTTTTTTTTTTTTTTTTTGTGTTTTAAATTTATTTATTTATATATGTGTGTGTGTGTGGTGTGTGTGTGTGTGTGTGTGTGTGTGTGTGTGTGTGTGTGTGTGTGTTCTTGTAATTTCGTTCCTGCCGAAGACAAATGTTTCCGTGGTTATAAAAATTCATAAACAAGACGCCGTCTGCGGTACGGATACATAAAAAACTAGTTTTCGCGCATAATAACGTTTCGCCGCAGCCAGACATCTGGGGTTTAATATTTCTGTCTGAACGAATAAGATCGGCCGATTCTTTAATTAAAAATAAATAAATAAATAATTTAAAAAAAAGGACCACAGCAGCACAGATGGGTTTTACATAAGGGTGGGGGGAGGGGGGGTTTACACACAAGGTAGAATTTTGTCTCAGTTTTTGGATCTTGTCAACAAAAACAAACGATGCACGTGTTTAATGCTTCTGAAGGTTATCTGTTCGGGGAACACGACTTCTGCTCCGGGTCTTTTGTTCACAAGTGCGATGTTAATAGTTTGACGAGGACGGAGGACACGGTGAAATGTTCCCTCCATCTTCCGTTTTTGGTGTAAATAAAGGGAAGGTGAGCGAGAGCATAACGGCGAGGAAGAATAAAAAGAAGGAAATGAATAAAAGGCGCGAGGACGAGATTGGTTAAAAGAGCACGGGCGGCGCGGAATGAGGACCCCTTATTAGCGAAGGCTGTGTTTATTAGCCACCATGTACCGGCGCTATAGAACAGAAAGAGTGAATAAGTTGGAATGAACATGATAACGGAGTGACATAAGGACAAACACGTGGGTCATGCGCATGAGATGTAAAAGCTCCACGTTTGATTGAATACAGCGACTGAATGAGAGACACACAAGGCTTAGGAAGATGAAACCGGAAGCATGACAGATAGATAAAATCATTGTGTCGCAATAAAGCCACCCAGCAGACATTATTACACTCATAAATCTACACATCACACACACACACACACACACACACACACTCGCCTTTTTGTGCTCCCGCTGACGTAATTATTAATGCACTTCCTAAATCCATCCCTAACCGATCCCTCAGCACTCAGAGACCCTCAGGCTCATTGTCGTCCATTGTATTTATTTATTTATTTATTTTTTAGAGGACCACTTGCATATCTGTACAATGAAACACACACACACACACACACACACACCAGCATAAAAACTGGAATTGAAAAATCCGGAGTGCAATTAAATTCCGAGCCCCACATGACCCAGGGTTTGGTGTCATGCTACAGCTTTGAAAATGTCTTGCAGCTGATTGCATTGTGAATTATGGTATCAATCAAGAGCTCCACTGTGGAAGGATTATAGTTGGCCAAAATGTGCTGTGCATTTCACCCTCCCTGGCCTTAGGTGGCGCCCTATCGCAATCAAGACGCCTCTTTATTGCTGTTATGAAGATGCCACGGCTATAGAAAGCCAGAGAAATGCGCTATAACAGAGATCAGACATTAGTGTCAGACGTAAATAAAGCAAGAAACACAATAAACACATCTCCGTTGACTGTAACCCAAACATCATTCCTACACTGAAACACCAAGTTATAATGGACTCAAATCAAGCAAAAAGACTGACAATGAGGTAAACAATATTATTTATTTTCATTCATTCATTTTCTACCGCTTTATCCGATCTTCCCTCGGGTCACGGGGAGCCTGTGTCTATCTCAGGCGTCTATGGGCATTAATGCAGGATACACCCTGGATGGAATGCCAATCCATCGCAGGGCACACACACACACACATTCATACACTAGGGACAATTTTCCAAGGTGCCAATCAACCTACCGTGCATGTTTTTGGACCGGGGGAGGAAACCGGAGAACCCGGAGAAAAACCCCCTGAGGCACGGGGAGAACATGCACAAACTCCACACACACATGAGCGAGACGGGAATCGAACCCGGACCCTGGAGGTGTGAGGCGAACGTGCTAACCACTACGCCACCGTGCCCCATCAATATTATTCATATTTTTAAAAATCAATTTTAACCACTAGGGGGTGCGATGTTCTAATTCAATTCCATGGCAGCACCACAATGTCTCGATGACATAATACATTACAAGCACCAGCAGCCATATCACCCTGTATAGCCCAAGACTGGTTTGTCCACTGAAGATAAGCAGGGATGGATGTGGTTAGTACCTGGATGGGAGACCACCTGGGAATACCAGGTTGCTTCTGGAAGAGGTGTTAGTGTATCCAGCAGGGGGCGCTTACCCTGTGGTCTTTATGGATCCTAACACCCCAGTATAGTGCCGGAGGACGCTATACTGTCAAAAAGCACCGTCTTTCATATGAGATCGAGGAGATCCCCCTCACATAATATAAAAGCACTATATAGACACACTTGTCCACACTAATACTGTCCGTTTGCACGAGGAAACCTGTATGCACAGTATCAGGACGTGAGCGTTTCAGGCATTTGAGTGTGGATGAGCAAATTTGGGGTAAAGATCGAAAAGGAAAGCCTGGACGAGGAGCATTTAGAGCCAATTGGTTGGAATTAGTGTAGACGTAGCCTTAAGGGAAGCTCATGAGCTGTGTATGATGCCTTTTACATGTCAGGCCAAATGAAAATCTACCGTGCCTCATGGCAGTCACAGAATACATCTAAATTCCAGGCTAGAAAGAAATTCGACAAAATCAAAAATGCTTTATTAATCTTTTTTTACCCGCCCCCCCACCACCACTAACATGCGTCATTCCCGTGACTATCTCTCTACCTAATCTCCAGTTAATAAACGAACGCTATCGTGATAAGGAGAGTGTGTTAATAACAGCTGGGGAATTCTCTTTAGACGGCGTGTTAATGGGACACAATGGCAGGAACTGGTAATTGGCTCTGGCTTTTAAGATCCCTCTACTTCTCCCAATCAATAGCACGACATCCAATTAAGTACCTCGTTCCCCGGGAGCTACTGTCACTCAGAGCAAAAACAAGCCTCTGCTGCTTGCTAGCGGATCAGTGTGTGAGCCAAATTACTGCTGGATCAAATAAATACAAATAAATCAAAACAAAGGCGAGTTCATGTTAAACCAGTAGCGCCTTCGTTTTCATTTTGACCACAAAGTACAAGGTTGAATTTTCTTTTAAATGTGATTTTAAATGTGATTTACATGTGGACATGGAGATCTAATCATGCCGCTTGGTACGAATGCAAATGTAGACCTTGTTAGAGGGAATCATGCAGGATTTCAATAAGATTAATAATCTAAGGTGGCGCCTTATAAGTGGATATTCAATCCTAATAGGGTTGAGATCAAATCCCAGCCACTCCTGGGCTCCAAAGGAACGCCGTGGGTCATATCAGCAGGATGGTTTCCCCTCAGAGGGCTATAGGACTATAAGACGGTATATAGTGTGTGATGTGCGACGTCGCCTCATAACACAAAACACACACAGCACTTTTTCTCCTCGATGCATAAACATGTATTCGCTTTCACATCTTTCTTGGCCTTCCTGGGATCAGACACAGCGCCCCCTGGAGCACAGAGGTGTAAGGGACACACCTTGGACATACCTGGGCTCGACCCTTTTGACGTTTCGCTTCCTGGACATTTTGAGATAGGAATTTCTCAATTGCACTTGTTGGAGAAAACCACCCTCGTTAAAGGCCGATGTTGGCTATACCGCCCTCTAGTGGCGGGATGGCGTCACTTCGTTGTAGCAGTCGCATGCATTGTGGGAGATGTAGTTTATTGTCCAAGCACGCTTTAAAGCAGCATCGCATTATTTAAAGACGATCATACGCTCTTATCCGTGAGCCTTGAGTTTGACAGATCAGTTGTATAAAGGAGATATGAGATATATCTAGTGTCTGGTACATAAGTGTGCACCTTTTTATCATGGAGTTTAGGACGCGACACTGAGGGCCGAGAGACGGAGCAAAGAGGAGAGGGTCTTGTGGAATTTATCAAACCTGTCGAACTGACAAATGAATCGTCGCAGTGAGTCATCTCCATTCATTAAACGTCAAGGATTCATGTTGTGCTGGGCAGCGCAGAGCGGGGCGAGTCACAGGCGAACATCACGCACTGATTTGTTTCCAAAAGCAGATTGGACTTAATTGACCGGGCAGGAAGAGAGACGAGGAGGATTAAGACCAGGAGGAATCTAAGCAAAGTGTGCGATTTTGTGTTGCCGTTTAATGCTGTGTATTCGAACGATCTCAAACGGTGCAGAACAAACCCAACGGCCACATCGGAACAAGTTCTGTTCGATGCCTAGAGATTGATGTCCATGTTCCTCTTTTTCAGCCGCATTTAACATTTTCCTTCCTTCGCACCTCATTTAACCCCGACCAAAAGCTCGTCCGTTACAGCGAGAAACGTCGCCAAACCTCAATCTTTCAGCCAATGTATTTATTATTATATCTTATTATAATACATATATTAATGTATATATAATTTATTATTTATGTTATAATATTTGTCTATATATAGTATGTTATGTTATTTGTTGTATTTATGTATTTATGTATATATTATATATATATATATATATATATATATATATAGATATATATATATATATATATATATATATATATATATCATTACATTTTAATATATATTATATTATATATTATTTATTTATTTGTTTATTTATTATTATTATATGTTATATATATATATATATATATATATATATATATATATATATATATATATATATTATATATTATTTGTCTTCATATAGTTTTGTTTTATAATTATTTGTTTCAGGAAAAAATTAGTAATTTCAAATAAAACCTTCCCAGTTAAATAAAACACAGGTAATTGATAATAACTAATAATAATAATAATAATAATAATAATAATAATAATAATAATAATAATAATAATAACAAATAATCGTTTTTATGTTTAATTGATTTTCTTTTTAAATGGAAAATAATTAATCAGCTCTTTTCTGACCGTGACTTATTTTGTGTCTCCTGTGACCGCTATGGAGCATGAGGTAATACTTTATGAAATAAAGCAATAAACTGTGAATTTAAAACTTCACATGAAATAAATATAAAAGAGTGATTTGTGAATAGTCAAATTGAATTGTTTGCATAATTAAAATGTTAAAAAGAAATGTTTCACTTTAACAATTGCCTAGTACACACCCCGCTCAGCCTTCTATCCTCGCCTTCTTCAGCTTCTCTCATGGACCACACGTCTCCAACTCCAGATCAACATCGAACACATTCCGTTATTCTGCCCAAGATCACTTCTTTTCCCCATTTCATCTTCAAGGATTCCTGGATGAAGATTGTGCCAGTTTAACCTGAGGGCTTGTTCTTCTAATTAACTAAATGAGCGAGATACACTGAGCAGATGGCTGATGAAAGATGGTAATTATGTTTCCTGAACGTCTCCATCAGAGTTATCCTGCAGAGCACTGTGCTCACATTCACACGATAATGTCCGAGGAAGAGATACAGCTCACAGATACAACAAAAATATATATATATATATATATATACTATATTAGCGTATATTACCGTATGGAACCTTACGCAAAAGCGCATCGCATTCCACAAATCCGTATTACGCAATAAAGCGCATTTTTACCGAACGCAATAAAGCGCTTCCGTATAACCTAAACACCGTATCACCAGTTTATATGGAAAAGCAACCGGAACACAATTCTTAAAGGAGCCACGTCCCATATTTTACACTTCAAACCAACACTAAACAAATCACATTGTAATTCACAAGTAATTACTATTAAAAGAGTAAAATAAATATAAAATAATCAATAATGTTATTAAAGGGAGGTATTTTGAGAGAAACATGAAAAGTATACATTTGTGGCACATTGAAAACGATGAATTATAATGAAACGTTTATATGGGAAAGCCACCGGAACACAATTCTTAAAGGAGCCACGTCCCATATTTTACACTTCAAACCAACACTAAACAAATAACATTGTCATTAACAAGAAATTCATATTAAGAGAATCAGGAATATTAAAAAATGAATATTTCAAAATGTTAATAAATTGAAAAAAAAAGATGAGAGAAGTGTATATAATTATAACATCTGTTACATGGAAAGTTTTAATTTATAGTACATGATTAATGTTAACACATGGCAATAATGCGGAATTTGTGTTTTATATATATATATATATATATATATATATATATATATATATATATATATATAAAATATGAATACAGGAAACCCATTCTCTACACACACACATACATACATACAGTGATTCTGCTCTTTCACACTCCATTAATATTTACACCCTCCTCCAAGGAGACGCCATCTCAGAGCAGGGAGACGGGGAACGGAACGAAGGGCAAAAAGGTGTGGAAGGGAAAAGTATCGAAAAACATAAATAATAGATGATTATATAGGGATGGAATTTGATAAACGAATGAACAAACGAATGGGAAATGAGGATCTATATTATTGCGTACCAATCTTTTTATCGAAAATAAAGAGAGGGAGCGCCATCATCGAAACGCAGCCCGGCGCATATGTGTTGCCGAATACGCAAAGCTTTCTACCCCTGTGAAACACTGGCGATCCGAGGTCACGCGCCGTCACCTCCGTTATTCCCCCAAGGGAGTTTTATGTTCCTGTAAATTCAAGGAAACAGACGCGATTTCTCGAACCACGGCCAAAGCAATATAACACCCAAAGCTCCCCGACCCTACACGCGTAGTATAATGCTGCGTCACATTGTCACATTTCATTGGCTGCCAAGAAATCTAATGTAGGAGACGCCGACGAACAAAAAATTCCTTATCAGCACGAATTTCCTTATCGTCTTAATGCCGCCTGATAGATCCGCTGCCGGTGTTAATTGCCTCTCGCTTTCAAGATCTGTCACCCTGTGGTTAATCGATACCAAGCCGCCCTATTAAGCACAACGCCTTTCATCTCTTTCTCCTGGAGTTTGTGTTTCACACACACAAAATAAATAAATAAATAAATAAATAAATAAATACAGTAGCATTCATTCATTCATCTTCTAGCGTTTTATCCGATCTTCCCTCGGGTCACGGGGAGTCTGTGTCTATCTCAGGCGTCTATGGATATTAAGGCAGGATATACCCTGGATGGAATGCCAACCCATCACACAGACACACACACACACACACACACACACACACACATTCATACACTAGGGACAATTTTCCAAGGAGCTAATATATATATATATATATATATATATATATATATATATATATTCATTCATTCATTCATCTTCTACCGCTATATCCAATCTTCCCTCGGGTCACGGGGAGTCTGTGCCTATCTCAGGCGTCTATGGGTATTAAGGCAGGATACACCCTGGATGGAATGCCAACCCATCGCAGGGCACACACTCACATTCACACACACATTCATACACTAGGGACAATTTTCCAAGGTGCCAATCAACCTACCGTGCATGTTTTTGGACCCGGAGGAAACCGGAGAACCCGGAGAAAAAAAACCCCTGAGACACGGGGAGGAGAAAACATGCACAAACTCCACACACACATGGCCGAGACGGGAATCGAACCCGGACCCTGGCGGTGTGAGGCGAACGTGCTAACCACTAAGCCACCGTGCCCCTTATATGTTCGATGTTCGATATATAAATAAATAAATAAATTAATTATAATTTGTTTGTTTGTTTGTTTATTTATTTATGCTTTTTTGTAATTTTTGAAGGACAAAAAAATATATATATTTTTTTGTTTGTTTAATAATTTTTTTGAAGAAATATATATATATATATATATATATATATATATATATATATATATATATATATATTATATATTTATTTATTTATTTATTTTTACACACATAGTTCTGTAGACATAGTTTTCTGACGGAAAAAAATTTCCTCAATAGGTGAAATTTATCATCTAATATTTGCCAAAAAATGTTTGAAGATTCTCGAATTTCCTCCATATCTTCATTATTGCGAGTAGATTTCTAATAGTGTTTGAAAGTCTGGTATCGCATGTGTTTGTATTTTGGGTGTCTGTCTGTACCATCGCGACAGAGAAGGACAAAGAGAAGGTAGAGGACAGGCCCGAGTCTGGGTCATTTATCAAACCTGTCTGCTGTGGATCTGATGAATGAAACCTCACAGCCGGCTGTCCGGTTTGATTAGATGTAGAGGATTTCTGCTGCACTGGTCAAGGCAGAGCGAACGCCACTGACGGCGAACAGCATGCAACACGCAGACACAAAACCCTACAGGCATCTGTTAAAGCAGATCGAAGCTAATTGACTGAAGGGAGAAAGGCACAGTGAAGAAAATGGATCTGAAATTGCCTAACAGAGCGTGTGTTTAAAGCATCCTGCTGTATTTGCGTGACACGGGCACTTCCGGGGTGGGCCGGGGTGGGGGGGCAGGTCTGGGATCAGACGGACAGCGTCAGGCTGAAACGTGCTTTAGCATTGGTGATATGTCTCTCGGAATCCTTCTTTTCATTCTTCATCAAAAGATCTTTTTTGTTGGTGAGACGTTTCTTTCATAGATGACCTTCCGATTCAATTCCTGGATCCCTGAAGCTTTTGGAGAGGCTGATGCTGAGGGGCAGGATCGCTTTCAAGTCGGCAAAATGCAGGTCAAAGGCAGGTTCGGAATAAATTCCATTTTCCATTCGTCTCCCCTCAGCTGGGAGTGGGCGGGGTTTATTCTATTACCGGCGGAATGGGAAGGGTTAAATCTTCTCATGCAGGTGAATATATCATTCATGCAGGTCTCTCCATGTGAATAAACACCCCCGTCCAAAGGATAACCTCCATCAACTCCCACTTGCCCGGGGGATAAAACCCATACCAACTACCCTGAACAAAAATAAACCCCGCCCTCTCCCATCTGCACAAATAATAAACCCCGCCCTCTCCCACCTGCACAAAAATAAACCCCGCCCTCTCCCACCTGAACAAAAATAAACCCCGCCCTCACCAATCTGCACAAAAATAAACCCCGCCCTCTCTCCACCTGCACAAAAATAAACCCCGCCCTCTCCCAAAAATAAACCTACCTGCACAAAAATAAACCCCGCCCTCTCCCACCTACACAAAAATAAACCCCGCCCTCTCCCACCTACACAAAAATAAACCCCGCCCTCTCCCACCTGACACAAAAATAAACCCCGCCCTCTCCCACCTGCACAAAAATAAACCCCGCCCTCACTAATCTGCACAAAAATAAACCCCGCCCTCTCCCTACCTGCACAAAAATAAACCCCGCCCTCTCCCACCTGCACAAAAATAAACCCCGCCCTCAAAAAAATCCCACCTGACACAAAAATAAACCCCGCCCTCTCCCACCTATCTGCACAAAAATAAACCCCGCCCTCTCCCACCTACACAAAAATAAACCCCGCCCTCTCCCACCTACACAAAAATAAACCCCGCCCTCTCCCACCTACACAAAAATAAACCCCGCCCTCTCCCACCTGCACAAAAATAAACCCCGCCCTCTCCCGCCTGCACAAAAATAAACCCCGCCCTCACTAATCTGCACAAAAATAAACCCCGCCCTCTCCCACCTGCACAAAAATAAACCCCGCCCTCACTAATCTGCACAAAAATAAACCCCGCCCTCTCCTACCGGCACAAAAATAAACCCCGCCCTCTCCCACCTACACAAAAATAAACCCCGCCCTCTCCCACCTACACAAAAATAAACCCCGCCCTCTCCCACCTACACAAAAATAAACCCCGCCCTCTCCCACCTACACAAAAATAAACCCCGCCCTCTCCCACCTACACAAAAATAAACCCCGCCCTCTCCCACCTACACAAAAATAAACCCCGCCCTCTCCCACCTACACAAAAATAAACCCCGCCCTCTCCCACCTGACACAAAAATAAACCCCGCCCTCTCCCAATCTGCACAAAAATAAACCCCGCCCTCTCCCACCTGAACAAAAATAAACCCCGCCCTCACCAATCTGCACAAGAATAAACCCCGCCCTCTCCCGCCTGCACAAAAATAAACCCCGCCCTCACTAATCTGCACAAAAATAAACCCCGCCCTCTCCCACCTGCACAAAAATAAACCCCGCCCTCTCCCACCTACACAAAAATAAACCCCGCCCTCTCCCACCTGACACAAAAATAAACCCCGCCCTCTCCCACCTACACAAAAATAAACCCCGCCCTCTCCCACCTGAACAAAAACAAACCCCACCCTCACCAATCTGCACAAAAATAAACCCCGCCCTCTCCCGCCTACACAAAAATAAACCCCAAAAATGCCCTCTCCTCACCTGCACAAAAATAAACCCCGCCCTCTCCCGCCTACACAAAAATAAACCCCGCCCTCTCCCGCCTACACAAAAATAAATCCTGCCCTGTCTCACCTGCACAAAAATAAACCCCGCCCTCTCCCACCTGAACAAAAAAAAAAACAAACCCCACCCTCACCAATCTGCACAAAAATAAACCCCGCCCTCTCCTACCTACACAAAAACAAACCCCGCCCTCTCCCACCTACATGACAAAAATGTGACCCCATCTGAAGTCCAGTACAGTCGGGTTGTTGTGCACTTGTATAATTTGCACTCTGTATGAGGAAGGCAAATTGATGAATAAGGTCAAGTTTTGCATGTGTGCACAGGCTGAGGTAGCAGTTCCTGCACAGTCCGATATCAGTAAATTATCAGTCACAAGGCAAATGAGCTGTTTTAAGTGTGGTTCGATGTCTATGACTAGTCCAGTTATTATTTTAATCTCGATTATTAGACTTGGGGTGTTGGGGGGGGGGGGGGATTGGGGCGGGGTGGGGGGGGGGCGGCGGGGGTTACTGAGTGGTTTTGCATGTAGTCACAAGCAGGACCAGGTTGGAGGGAGGGAACTATAACGTTGTATATATATATATATATATATATATATATATATATATATATATATGACGGTGATCCACTCCGGACCCCATACGAGTGGATTTGCATGTCGGACACTCACAGATCGGAACTGTGAGGCACGAAATTTCAACCCCATTCATTTTCTATGGGATAAAAATTCCCACTTTTTTGCCCCGGGTTCCCGGGTTCGGAATTCCACGGGTGATTCCTTATTAAAGTAATTAAAGCTTTCATTGAAATGTCCTTGTGAGTGCATCAGCAACCAAACTGAATTGTTCTTTCGAGTGAAATAAAAGCTTTTACACACACATTTATTTGCAAGCTTGGACTATTGAGCGTTCCGAACCATTCCATCAAAGATGACGAACTTGCCTACAGGACCTCGGAGCTCCCAGTTTGAAATCGGACTGGTTAAAGAAGTGGCATTCGAGCAAAATGGGATTAAAGCTACAGGGAGCCTGTGCTGTCCTGCACTTATTATTAGAGCGCCATGTATATCTAGTTGGATTTAAACTCACCTAAAATTCGAGGGAAACGCTATGAAATGAAGAGTATGGACTGTCGGGGAATAATTTAATACGTTCATGCTCCAAGATGACGAGTAAAATGTAACTGGGATCGAGTTGAGTCCAATAGAGATGGCCTCGCTGGTCCTGGCAGGATGCCACTGTCTAAACACATGATAAATGCAAGCCTACCTGCATGCAAAACACCTCCTATTCCATGTAACTGATCCTTCATTGATTCCAGAAGATGCAAAACACGACCATGTTCCTCGCTTTGCATATCGTCCGATACAGAACGCACTATTCTGCAATTGCATAGCAACCGAACCCTGTTGGTAAACAAACACGTAGCTATGGAGAGAATTGGGGCGGAGAGCTGTGAAGTGCCATAAAGAGATAAGAAGAGAGGACAGTGATGTACAAGTTACTGAGTTCTGAGACGGAGAAGAAGAGGACAACAAGTAAACAGGTAAGATCGATATTTGCTAAAGAATATTGAGATGTGCGTTAAAGAAGAGCGTCAATGTTTGGAAAATGAACTTTTTGAAAGTGTTTCAGATCGCATTGATAACAAACATGTCTGATAAACAAACATGTCCGGTGGTGATAAGCAGATCTTTTTATTATGCGTTATTACTGCAAATTAGCGTGAAAAGTGGGAACAAACAAAGAAAAATGTAGAAAAAGGGTCCTAGTAAAGGCACAAATCTTTTTTTTTTTAAATGGCAATAAATGTCTGATATGCTGATTGTTTATTATATGGCTAGTGATTGTTATATGGTTCATTTGATGGTTTTATATGGTGTTATTTATATGGTTATTATGTGGTTAGTTATCCTTTTCTGGATTTTTTTTTTCTTATTTGTTTAATTCCTTAAGAAGAAAAATAAATACATAAAAAAAAAAAAAAAAAAAAATATATATATATATATATATATATATATATATATATATATATATATATCTATAGATAGTTAGATAGATAAATATGGGGTTTCTAAATACGTACATAATAATAATAAAAAAAATATATATATATATATATATATATATATTCATTCATTTTCTAGCGCTTTATCCAATCTTCCCTCGGGTCACGGGGAGTCTGTGTCTATCTCACGCATCTATGGGCATTAAGGCAGGATACACCCTGGATGGAATGCCAACCCATTGCAGGACACACACACACACACACACACACACACATGCATTCATACACTAGGGACAATTTTCCAAGGTGCCAATCAACCTACCGTGCATGTTTTTGGACCGAGGGAAACCGGAGAACCCGGAGAAAGAGAAAAACCCCTGAGGCACGGGGAGAACATGCACAAACTCCACACACACATGGCCGAGACGGGAATCGAACCCGGATCCTGGCGGTGTGAGGCGAACGTGTGCTAACCACTATGCCACCATGCCCCACTATATATATATATATAGATAGATAGATAGATAGATAGATAGATAGATAGATAGATATATAGATAGATAGATATAGATAGATAGATAGATAGATAGATCATAGATAGATAGATAGATAGATCCTCCAAACCTCATTCTACTTAATAATATACTTAATAATAATAATAAGGACTCAATCCAATCCTTTTGTTTGTTTTAAGTGCACTGCTGTAAATCACTTCTCTCCTCCTGCAACGAGGGGAAAAAGTATTTCAAAGGTAATTGGAAATATAAAAATAACCAATGAAAATGGCAAAAACAGCAGAAAGGATTTTGAGTAAATAAAAAAAAGGCGCAATCTTAGCTTTACTGGCACGAGGTTTCAGTGAGCGCCAAGTTGATTCTATCTTTAATATTTCAAAGATTGCAGTTCACAAAAAACAAAAAAAAAACAAGATCAAGAAAGAGACGTTAACAACAACAAAGCTACAGCCTGGAAGAGGCAGAACACGGGGAGAGACCCAGAAACGGTCCCGAACATATTTCAGTGGTCTCTTAATTATTTTCAGAGCTGTACACACACACACACTCACACACACACACACACACACACACACACACACACACACACACACACACACACACACATACACACTTCAGAAAAACGTGACTTATGATATATATATATATGTATGTATATATACCGGGGCACGGTGGCGTAGTGGTTAGCACATGGTTGGTTCACGTTCGTCTCACACCGCCAGGATCCGGGTTCGATTCCCGTCTCGGCCATGTGTGTGTGTGGAGTTTGTGCATGTTCTCCCCGTGCCTCAGGGGGTTTTTCTCTGGGTTCTCCGGTTTCTCCCCCGGTTTTTTAGATGGCGATTTGAGAAATCGCCATCTAATCCAACCCGGCGGGCGTGCAGTCTTTGGCGGGGGGGGGGGTATTTGGACTCAATTTGGACTTTTAGAGTCTCTTAACAGGAACAAGCTCTCAGTAACTTTTGCTGATTTAATTTACCTTTACAATATAAATGTTTACTTATTACTCCTCCTTCCTTTCATGCATTTGTGTGTTGTGTTTTTATTAAATGTAGAAAAAGTCAAATTCCTAAGAAACGTCTGAATTTTCATATAAATTTGTATAAATTGCATTTCGATTTCATATTTTCCCACAAATCGAGTTAAAAGTAACTCGTTCGCCTCACACCTCCAGGGTCCGGGTTCGATTCCCGTCTCGGCCATGTGTGTGTGTGGAGTTTGTGCATGTTCTCTCCCCGTGCCTCAGGGGGTTTTTCTCCGGGTTCTCCGGTTTCCTCCCCCGGTCCAAAAACATGCACAGTAGGTTGATTGGCACCTTGGAAAAATTGTCCCTAGTGTGTGAATGTGTGTGTGTGTGTGTGTGTGTGTGCCCTGCGATGGGTTGGCATTCCATCCAGGGTGTATCCTGCCTTAATGGCCATAGATGCCTGAGATAGGCACAGGCTCCCCGTGACCCGAGGGAAGATCGGATAAAGCGGTAGAAAATGAATGAATGAATATATATATATATATATATATATATATATATATTATATATATATATATCGAATATATATATATATATATATATATATTATTTATTTATTTATTTATTTATTTATTTATTTATTCATTCTACCGCTTTATCATCGCAGGACACACACACACATTCACACACTAGGGACAATTTTCCAAGGTGCCAATCAACCTACCGTGCATGTTTTTGGACTGGGGGGAGGAAACCGGAGAACCCGTAGAAAAAAAAAAACCCACTCCATTATAATGTTTATTATTGTAGTGTTTTTTCTCCAGAGAACCCGGAGAAAAACCCCCTGAGGCACGGGGAGAACATGCACAAACTCCACACACACATGGCCGAGACGGGAATCGAACCCGGACCCTGGCGGTGTGAGGCGAACGTGCTAACCACTACGCCACCGTGCCCCACTATATTATTTATTTATTTATTTATTCAAATAAGATAAACAATTAAAGACAAACAATTCAAGAAAAGAAAAAGGTTTTCGTGTCTTGAATTGTCTATACGTTTTTTTTTTGGCTGACTGTATAAAGAAAAAAAAATTCGGTTTCACCCAATTTTTTTAATCTAGTTTTAAAAATTAGGGCTTTTTTTTAGTATTTTTGGTGCATAAACAGAATTTTACCATCTTGGTAAACAGATCATGTACACAGATGATTCATTTTGGTGTGGAATGCAGAGAAATTAATGCCATATTTAAAATCGACGTTAAACGTTGCCAGTGCCGGCTTTAAATAGCGATATCACATATTTCGTAGTCGATTTAGTATTTTTAATTTTACAGGGAGCATCAAATCATTGCTATTACCTGCTGATGGTGTGCAAAACCATATGCAGCGTTTTAATCTGGCACATTTTTACTGTCATTTAATAATCTTTATTGTATTCACACGCAACAATTTATCACTCCTTGTTTTATTGCGTCCTCGTCAGATCACAAACCTTTGTATTAATTCCTCATCCGTCATTGTTTCAGTGCATGTGAATAATATAGTAAAGAAGATTCGCCTGCTTTTTCCTGCAGAAATGAATCCGAGGGGAATTTCCCTGCTGTTTTTTTACTCAGGTCAGTGTTTTATAAAACGAATCCTGATTTATCACATCTGTCAACTGGCTAGCATGTTCAGCATGTAACATCTCCACCGTTGTATTAACTCTGAATGTCCTGTCCGGTGTACGTTAATTATAATGTTTATTATTGTAGTGTGCGGTATAACGGCGTACATTAATTATAATGTTTATTATTGTAGTGTGCGGTATAACGGTGTACATTAATTATAATGTTTATTATTGTAGTGTGCGGTATAACGGCGTACATTAATTATAATGTTTATTATTGTAGTGTGCGGTATAACGGTGTACATTAATTATAATGTTTATTTTTGTAGTGTGCGGTATAACGGTTTATTATTGTACATAACGGCGTAATTTATAATGTTTATTATTGTAGTGTGCGGTTTAACGGCGTACATTAATTATAATGTTTATTATTGTAGTGTGTGGCGGTATAACGGTGTACATTAATTATAATGTTTATTATTGTAGTGTGCGGTATAACGGCGTACATTAATTATAATGTTTATTATTGTAGTGTGCGGTATAACGGCGTACATTAATTATAATGTTTATTATTGTAGTGTGCGGTATAACGGCGTACATTAATTATAATGTTTATTATTGTAGTGTGCGGTATAACGGCGTACATTAATTATAATGTTTATTATTGTAGTGTGTGGTATAACGGTGTACATTAATTATAATGTTTATTTTTGTAGTGTGCGGTATAACGGTGTACATTATTTATAATGTTTATTATTGTAGTGTGCGGTTTAACGGCGTACATTTATTATAATGTTTATTATTGTAGTGTGTGGTATAACGGTGTACATTAATTATAATGTTTATTATTGTAGTGTGCGGTATAACGGTGTACATTAATTATAATGTTTATTATTGTAGTGTGCGGTATAACGGTGTACATTAATTATAATGTTTATTATTGTAGTGTGCGGTATAACGGTGTACATTAATTATAATGTTTATTATTGTAGTGTGCGGTATAACGGCGTACATTAATTATAATGTTTATTATTGTAGTGTGTGGTATAACGGCGTACATTAATTATAATGTTTATTATTGTAGTGTGCGGTATAACGGCGTACATTAATTATAATGTTTATTATTGTAGTGTGCGGTATAACGGCGTACATTAATTATAATGTTTATTATTGTAGTGTGCGGTATAACGGCGTACATTAATTATAATGTTTATTATTGTAGTGTGCGGTATAACGGCGTACATTTAATTATAATGTTTATTATTGTAGTGTGTGGTATAACGGTGTACATTAATTATAATGTTTATTATTGTGTGTGCGGTATAACGGTGTACATTAATTATAATGTTTATTATTGTAGTGTGCGGTATAACGGTGTACATTATTTATAATGTTTATTATTGTAGTGTGCGGTTTAACGGCGTACATTTATTATAATGTTTATTATTGTAGTGTGTGGTATAACGGTGTACATTAATTATAATGTTTATTATTGTATTGTGCGGTATAACGGCGTACATTAATTATATTGTTTATTATTGTAGTGTGCGGTATAACGGTGTACATTAATTTATAATGTTTATTATTGTAGTGTGCGGTATAACGGCGTACATTAATTATAATGTTTATTATTGTAGTGTGCGGTATAACGGCGTACATTAATTATAATGTTTATTATTGTAGTGTGCGGTATAACGGCGTACATTAATTATAATGTTTATTATTGTAGTGTGCGGTATAACGGCGTACATTAATTATAATGTTTATTATTGTAGTGTGTGGTATAACGGCGTACATTAATTATAATGTTTATTATTGTAGTGTGCGGTATAACGGTGTACATTAATTATAATGTTTATTATTGTAGTGTGCGGTATAACGGCGTACATTATTATAATGTTTATTATTGTAGTGTGCGGTATAACGGCGTACATTAATTATAATGTTTATTATTGTAGTGTGCGGTATAACGGTGTACATTAATTATAATGTTTATTATTGTAGTGTGCGGTATAACGGTGTACATTAATTATAATGTTTATTATTGTAGTGTGCGGTATAACGGCGTACATTAATTATAATGTTTATTATTGTAGTGTGCGGTATAACGACGTACTTAATTACGGTCTGTTCGTCTTTCGTAATTAATTATAATGTTTATTATTGTAGTGTGCGGTATAACGACGTACATTAATTATAGTGTTTATTATTGTAGTGTGCGGTATAACACTGTACATTAATTATAATGTTTATTATTGTAGTGTGCGGTATAACGGCGTACATTCCTCATCGCTATCACTTTGTGAACGAGAGTAAAACCTGGAGTGAAGCTCAGAATTACTGCAGAGTAAATTACACTGATCTGGCAACCATTAACAATATGGAAGAGATGAAGAAGCTGAATAACACACTGAATATGGAATCTGTAACGATGGCTTGGATCGGTCTACAGAGCGGGAATGTTGGGGAATGGAAGTGGTCTCTGGAAAATCAAACTTTCTACATAAATGGAAACAATTACAGGAACTGGAATAATGGAGAACCAAACAATGGTGGGGGAAATGAACACTGTGCTGATATGGCAAAAGATGGTGGTACTTGGTATGACGGCAGATGTGACTCGACTTTAGCTTTTGTTTGTTATGAAGGTAAAATTATTACATAAAAGATAATAATATTAAATTACATGAGATTTTTCTTCTAACATTTATATTAATTGCTCTATTCTGCATTTTTCAGGAAGAACAAACACTAATAATTACATATTTATTAATGAGTTAAAGACCTGGTATGAAGCTCAGACGTACTGCAGAGAGAAATACACCGACCTGGTCAGTGTGAGGAACCATGATGAGAATGATCAGATCAGGAATCTGATTCCAACTTCAGTGAAAGTTAATGTTTGGATTGGTCTGTTTAATGATTCCTGGAAGTGGTCAGATCAGAGTAAATCCTCATTCAGATACTGGAGTCCAAACAAACCCAGTGTAGATATGAAATGTGCTGCAGTGGATAAATCTGACCAATACTACTGGGATACCGTGAACTGCACCCTGACGTTCCCGTTCATCTGCTACGAGAGTGAGTTACATTACATTTAATCACCATGTTATTAATGTAATTATAATCATCTCAGTGTTTTTTAGTCCGTCAGTCATACGTCATATTTCTGCTATATTTCCAGATAAACTGATCCTGATGAAGATGAATCTGACGTGGATAGACGCTCTGAGATACTGCAGGGAGTTTTATTATGACCTGGTCTCAGTGCGTACTGAAGAGATGAAGCTCTGGGTGAAGGAAGCGGCTCTGAACGCCTCCACCAAACACGTGTGGATCGGCCTGCGTCACACCTGCACTCTGGACTTCTGGTACTGGGTGAATGGAGAGATGATCTGCTATGAGGACTGGGCTTCGGGGTACGGGACAGGGGTGGAAGACTGCAGTAATGAAGAGAGAACGGGAGCGGTGCAGTCTGGAGGAGATCAGCAGTGGGTCAGTCTGTCTCAGAGCACCAAACTCAACTTCATCTGCTCTACATATGAAGAATAATCAGTGTGATGGGTTTGTTTGTGATTTAAAATCAATTATACTTTCAAATCATCTGAACCTGTCCGATTAAATTCACCTTTATGTGATTATTTCATAAATATTTATCCATTGTATCGGGTGGTGTTTTATTCTTCCAGATGTTTAATCCTATATCTTATATATATATATATATATATATATATATATATATATATATATATATATATATATATATATATATATATATATATATATATATATATATATATATATATCTATATATATATATATATATATATATATCTATATATCTATATATATATATATATATATATATATCTATATATAGATAGATAGATATAGATAGATAGATATAGATAGATAGATATATCCATTATTATAATTGTTTTGTTTATTAATACAAAGGGATTTAAGGGAAATAAGATAAATCGTTTGTATTGTATGTTTGAGTGTTTATATTGTACTTATATTATACTGTACTTGTGTATTACACAATTTTAGATTTAATGTACATTTATGGTATTTTGCGCTTACCTCATTTATACAGCAGTCATGGAACTTGCTGGGATTGGAACTCAATACCTTCCCATCTGAAGTCCAACTTATTATAGACTGTACGTTTATTTCCATTATTGCATTTAGATTCGGTCCATCAGCTGATCAGAAGACCATATCCCAAACAAAATCCTCAACAGAACTTACATTTACACCAGGGAACAGAAGCGCAATGTTATATTCCCAGAAGTCGTCCTTGATCAGGACCAGGGGGGAAGGGGGGGGGGGTGTGTGAACTGCAGAGTTCTCCTGGGATCTTTAGGCAAGAGGGATGCCTGCTGCAAAATCTCCATATCGCCAGGCGGAGTTTGACGCCCCTGCACCACCTGAAGCTCCATTTTCCCATAGAAGAAAAAAACCCGTTGCAGATCATGCCGGAGCCTCCACCAGTGTGGCGTGTAGAAAACATCTCCAGCGGGATCTCCATGTCAGTGTTGTTGGACGCCATTATATCTAGAATTCTCATCTGAAAATTAAACGTTCCGATGTCCCATGTTTGGTCCCTTTGGAATATTCATGCATTCATCTTCTACCGCTTTATCCAATCTTCCCTCGGGTCACGGGGAGTCTGTGTCTATCTCAGGCGTCTATGGGCATTAAGGCAGGATACACCCTGGATGGAATGCCAAACCATCACACACATACACACACACACACACACATACATACACACACACACACACATTCATACACTAGGGACAATTTTCCAAGGTGCCGATCAACCTACCGTGCATGTTTTTGGACCGGGGGAGGAAACCGGAGAACCCGGAGAACAACCCCCTGAGGCACGAGGAGAACATGCACAAACTCCACACACACATGGCCGAGACGGGAATCGAACCCGGAATCCTGGCGGTGTGAGGCGAATATGCTAATCACTAAACCACCGTGCCCTTTACCTGTTGGAATATTATGGTTATTAAATGCACTCAGTATCATTAAGGGGTTTCATTTGGGTTCGAGAATCCCCAGATTAATATTTTTTGGGTATAGCACTTTTTTTTTTACCCGAGCCCAATCTCGAAATCCTGCCATTTTCCCAAACAAAAAGCACTTTGGCTGTTACCATCAGGAGATCATGACAATGTGATTATCTGAAGAAAGATTATAAGGAATTTAATATTATTATCTTAAACTTTTGATCAGCTGATGATCTGCACGTTGGACTTCAAATGCAGTTTTCACTCATTTCTATTCAATGTCTCTCGCTGTTGTTTCTTCTTTGGCTGTTTTGAAGAGGCTCTTACAAATAAATAAATAAACAAATAAATAAATAATGCTAGGGTTTTTTTTTTTCAACCTGTATGTTTTATGTTTGAATGTGGCGTGTAATTACTTAATCTCTAATAAAATGGATATTTAAAATTCCGACACTTTGTTCCGTGTTTATTCGTAAGAAAGATATTTTCCAGTATAATAAACATAACTTTACAATATTGCTCTTGTCCAACTGATGGAATAATCCATCTTTAAAAGTCTTAAAATTTGGTTCCCAAATGCACCTGGCCGATTTAGGGTTCGATCCGGCCACTGGGATCACCTAATCCATACACGGACATGGCAAGGACGGGAATTCTAAGCGAGCCGGAATGGGAATTCTCCTCTGATGAATACAGTGACACAAAGGGGAAACAAATACATGAATGAACCGATATACACCTTATAAGCACTTCTCCACATGTCTCGTCGTCTCTGTGTCCGAATGCAAATCCTCACCTTTCCACTACATTTGCTTATACTATTTATAAATACACATGCGAATACACAGGAATCCTGCTGAATTAACATATCAAAACAATGAGCACTCGCACGAGAGAGGTGGTGTTGATGGGCGTCGACAAATACAGATGAGACGGATAAGACAAGGTTTAATAGGAACGGACAGAGATGAACATCTCCATACGACACCGAGACACAAACAGGAGAGACGGAAAGCAACCAGGAGTACGGTAAGAAATCGCAGAGTTAAACGATAGTACCGGTAATATTAGAGACTATATATATATATATATATATATATATATATATATATATATATATATATATATATATATATATATATATATATATACTACAAACAAAGAACTTACCTGGTAGATCGTTTAATTTGGTTGTTTTAAAGCGTCACGGTGTGTATATTAAATGCGACATCGGTGTTACATGATGACAAAAACATCTTTAGTACAGGAACGGTGTGTTGAACATGTCTATTATTATTATTATTCATTCATTCATTCATTCATCTTCTACCGCTTTATCTGATCTTCCCTCGGGTCACGGGGAGTCCTGTGTCTATCTCAGGCGTCTATGGGCATTAAGGCAGGATACACCCTGGATGGAATGCCAACCCATCACACACACACACACACACACACACACATTCATACACTTGGGACAATTTTCCAAGGTGTCAATCAATCTACCTGTGCATGTTTTTGGACCGGGGGAGGAAACCGGAGAACCCGGAGAAAAAAAAAAACCCCCCTGAGGACGGGGAACGGGGAGAACATGCACAAACTCCACACACACATGGCCGAGACGGGAATCGAACCCAGACCCGTGGAGGTGTGAGGCGAACGAGTTACTTTTAACTCGATTTGTGGGAAAATATGAAATCGAAATCCAATTTACACAAATTTATATGCAAATTCAGACGTTTCTTAGGAATTTGACTTTTTCTACATTTAATAAAAACACAACACACAAATGCATGAAAGGAAGGAGGAGTAATAAGTAAACATTTATATTGTAAAGGTAAATTAAATCAGCAAAAGATACTGAGAGCTTGTTCCTGTTAAGAGACTCTAAAAGTCCAAATTGAGTCCAAATACACTGCCCCCCCCCCCCCCCCCCCCCGCCAAACCCTGCACGCCCGCCGGGTTGGATTAGATGGCAATCGCTCAAATATTTTATAGCGAATGGTATGCGTCTGTTCATGTAATATATATCTACATATATCTATCTATCTATCTATCTATCTATCTATCTATCTATCTATATATATATATATATATATATATATATATATATATATATATATATATATAATATATATATATATATATATATATCTGTGCATGATATATATCTATAATATGTTTCGCATTTCTGAACTTATTGCACTTGCATTTGTCTTTTCCTCTCCGCAGAAATGGATCCGAAAGGAATTTCTATGTTCTTGTTTTTCTCAGGTCAGTGGGTATAAATATATATATATATAATTCTAGTGTGAGAGACAACTTTGTCTAGACAATCACATTAAATCCATTTCTTCTGTAAGTGTCCAGTAAAGTATAATGTACATAATTTCTTGCATTAATTATAATGTTTATTATTTTAGTGTGCGGTATAACGGCGTACATTAATTATAATGTTTATTATTGTAGTGTGCGGTATAACGTACATTAATTATAATGTTTATTATTGTACATTAATTATAATAACGGCGTAATTATAATGTTTATTATTGTAGTGTGCGGTATAACGGTGTACATTCATTATAATGTTTATTATTGTAGTGTGCATTAATTATAATGGTATAACGGTGTACATTCATTATAATTATAATGTTTATTATTGTAGTGTGCGGTTATAACGGTGTACATTTAATTATAATGTTTATTATTGTAGTGTGTACCGGTATAACATATAGTGGCGGTTACGTACATTAATTATAATGTTTATTATAATGTACATTAATTATAATGTACATTAATTATAATGTTTATTATTGTAGTGTAACGGCGTACATTAATTATAATGTTTATATTGTACGGTATAACGGTGTACATTATTTATAATGTTTATTATTGTAGTGTGCGGTTTAACGGCGTACATTTATTATAATGTTTATTATTGTAGTGTGCGGTATAACGGTGTACATTAATTATAATGTTTATTATTGTAGTGTGCGGTATAACGGCGTACATTAATTATAATGTTTATTATTGTAGTGTGCGGTATAACGGCGTACATTAATTATAATGTTTATTATTGTAGTGTGCGGTATAACGGTGTACATTAATTATAATGTTTATTATTGTAGTGTGCGGTATAACGGCGTACATTAATTATAATGTTTATTATTGTAGTGTGCGGTATAACGGTACGTACATTAATTATAATGTTTATTATTGTAGTGTGCGGTATAACGGCGTACATTAATTATAATGTTTATTATTGTAGTGTGCGGTATAACGGCGTACATTAATTATAATGTTTATTATTGTAGTGTGCGGTATAACGGCGTACATTAATTATAATGTTTATTATTGTAGTGTGCGGTATAACGGTGTACATTAATTATAATGTTTATTATTGTAGTGTGCGGTATAACGGCGTACATTAATTATAATGTTTATTATTGTAGTGTGCGGTATAACGGCGTACATTAATTATAATGTTTATTATTGTAGTGTGCGGTATAACGGCGTACATTAATTATAATGTTTATTATTGTAGTGTGCGGTATAACGGCGTACATTAATTATAATGTTTATTATTGTAGTGTGCGGTATAACGGCGTACATTAATTATAATGTTTATTATTGTAGTGTGCGGTATAACGGCGTACATTAATTATAATGTTTATTATTGTAGTGTGCGGTATAACGGCGTACATTAATTATAATGTTTATTATTGTAGTGTGTGCGGTATAACGTACATTAATTATAATGTTTATTTTTGTACGGTATAATTATTATTATAATGTTTATTATTGTAGTGTGCGGTATAACGGCGTACATTTAATTTATGTTTTATTGTAGTGTCCGGTATAACGGTACGGCGTACATTAATTATATGTTTATTATTGTAGTGTGTATAACGTAACGGTGTACATTAATTATAATGTTTATTATTGTAGTGTGCGGTATAACGGCGTACATTCCTCATCGCTATCACTTTGTGAACGAGAATAAAACCTGGAGTGAAGCTCAGAATTACTGCAGAATAAATTACACTGATCTGGCAACCATCAACAATATGGAAGAGATGAAGAAGCTGAATAACACACTGAATATGGAATCTGTAACGATGGCTTGGATCGGTCTACAGAGCGGGAATGTTTGGGAATGGAAGTGGTCTCTGGAAAATCAAACTTTCTACATAAATGGAAACAATTACAGGAATTGGTATAACGGAGAACCAAACAACATACAGGGAAATGAGTTCTGTGCCGATATGGCAAAAGATGGTACTTGGTATGACGTCACATGTGACTTGATTTTAGCTTTTGTTTGTTATGAAGGTAAAATTATTAAATACATTTTTTAAATGGTGATAATATTAAATGACAGGAGATTTTTTTCTAACATTTATATTCAGTCTATATTCTATATATTTCAGGAAAAACAAAAAATAATAAATACATATTAATTAATGATATAAAGACCTGGTATGAAGCTCAGACGTACTGCAGAGAGAAATACACCGACCTGGTCAGTGTGAGGAACCAAAGTGAGAATGATCAGATCAGGAATCTGATTACAACTTCAGTGAAAGATTGTGTTTGGATTGGTCTGTTTAATGATTCCTGGAAGTGGTCAGATCAGAGTAAATCCTCATTCAGATACTGGAGTCCAAACAAACCCAGTGTAGATATGAAATGTGCTGCAGTGAATAAATCTGAGCAATACTACTGGAATAACGTGAGCTGCACCCTGACGTTCCCGTTCATCTGCTACGAGAGTGAGTTACATTACATTTAATCACCATGTTATTAATGTAATTATAATCATCTCAGTGTTTTTTAGTCCGTCAGTCATACGTCATATTTCTGCTATATTTCCAGATAAACTGATCCTGATTAATCAGACACTGACGTGGATAGAAGCTCTGAGATACTGCAGGGAGTTTTATTATGACCTGGTCTCAGTGCGTACTGAAGAGATGAAGCTCTGGGTGAAGGAAGCGGCTCTGAACGCCTCCACCAAACACGTGTGGATCGGCCTGCGTCACACCTGCGCTCTGGGCTTCTGGTACTGGGTGAATGGAGAGATGATCTGCTATGAGGACTGGGCTCGGGGGAACGGGACAGGGGTGGAAGACTGCAGTAATGAAGAGAGAAGCGGAGCGGTGCAGTCTGGAGGAGATCAGCAGTGGGTCAGTCTGTCTCAGAGCACCAAACTCAACTTCATCTGCTCTACATATGAAGAATAATCAGTGTGATGGGTTTGTTTGTGATTTAAAATCGATTATACTTTCAAATCATCTGAATCTGTCTGATTAAATTCACCTTTATGTGTTTATTTCATAAATATTTATCCATTGTATCGGGTGGTGTTTTATTCTTCCAGATGTTTAATCTCATATTTAAAATTATACATCATGATTTGTATTTGTTTATATTATTATAGTTGTTGTCTTTATTAATAGAAGGGGGTTCATGGGGAAATAACATGTGATGTGACTGTGTAATTGCTGTAGACGTTTATGGATTGTTTTTATTGTGAAGGTTTATGGATGCTTATTTACGTCTTTATATTAAAAAGGTGGTGGTTTCTATGAAAATGTCACATGACTGGACATTCATTTGAATATGACTTTTAATGGCTTAAATTTTAATAAAATTCATATTTTGACCTTCGACACTTTGATCTGTGCTGATTCATCAAATTAAATAAAGGTGACTTCAGTTTTGGTCATGTGATCCTTTAATTTAATTCATTCAGGTATATGAAAATGAAATAGGAATAGAGACAGGTATATGAGGAAGGTATATGAGTAAGAATAGAGACAGGTATTTGAGGAAGGGGACATGAGTAAGAATAGAGATATGTATATGAGGAAGGGGACATGAGTAAGAATAGAGACAGGTATATGAGGAAGGGGACATGAGTAAGAATAGAGACAGGTATATGAGGAAGGGGACATGAGTAAGAATAGAGACAGGTATATGAGGAAGGGGAAATGAGTAATAATAGAAGCAGGTATATGAGGAAGGGGACATGGGTAAGAATAGAGACCGGTATATGAGGTAAGGGACATGAGTAAGAATATAGAGACCGCTATATGAGGTAGGGGGCATGAGTAGGAATAGAGACAGGTATATGAGGTAGGGGGCATGAGTAAGAATATAGAGACCGGTATATGAGGTAGGGGGCATGAGTAGGAATAGAGACCAGTATATGAGGTAGGGGACATGAGTAAGAATAGAGACAGGTATATGAGGAAGGGGACATGAGTAAGAATATAGAGACCAGTATATGAGGTAGGGGACATGAGTAAGAATATAGAGACCGGTATATGAGGTAGGGGGCATGAGTAGGAATAGAGACAGGTATATGAGGAAGGGGAAATGAGTAAGAATATAGAGACCGGTATATGAGGAAGGGGACATGAGTAATAATAGAGGCAGGAATCAACACCTCGGCTCTGCGGCAGCATGCAAATCCTAACCGTCCTCCTGGATTTGTTTATATATTAATACACATGCGAGTAAACAGAAAGCATTCTGCATTAACTTGTCGTCACACAGAGAGAGAGAGAGAGAGAGAGAGAGAGAGATAGAGGTGGTGTTTATGGGCGTCAACAAAAGTTAGGACAAGGTTTAATAGTGAGGGACACAGATGTAAATCTCCAGACGACACCGAGACACAAACAGGAGGACGTTAAGAGACGGAACGCAACCAAGAATCTGGTAAGAAATAAAAGAATGATAATGTGAGAGGAAAGACAGGCAGAAACGTATTTGCTTTTATCATTCGATTAAAGACTGGAGCGACGCAGCATTGCTGTTGTTATCTCACGCACATGCGCACTGGAGGATAACGATGATAACGTAAACAAAAACAACATGCATTAAAATTAAGGTAAAACCATCAATGCAGAGGGAAACACAGCAGGGCGACACTGTGTTTGCATTCTTGCTCTCACATTTCATCACATGGATTCCAAATATAGTGTTTTTTTAACTCTAAGTGGCTTTAAATCGACATGCAGCGATGCTTATTTATAATAAAGGTCTGCGATTTCTGCTGCAAATATGCTTTTATTTATACAGACTTGCTTTTGGTAATTATTCTCAACATGTAAAGTGAAAATATATATATAAAAAAATTAAAAAAAAAAAATAAAAAAAAATAATATATATATATATATATATATATGTGGGGCACGGTGGCGTAGTGGTTAGCACGTTCGCCTCACACCGCCAGGATCCGGGTTCGAGTCCCGTCTCTGCCATGTGTGTGGGGAGTTTTGCATGTTCTCCCCGTGCCTCAGGGGGTTTTCTCCAGGTTCTCCGGTTTCTCCCGGTCCAAAAACATGCACGGTAGGTTGATTGGCACCTTGGAAAAATTGTCCCTAGTGTATGAATGTGTGTGTGTGTGTGTGTGTGTGTGTGTGTGTGTGTGTGTGTGCCCTGCGATGGGTTGGCATTCCATCCAGGGTGTATCCTGCCTTAATGCCCATAGACGCCTGAGATAGGCACAGACTCCCCGTGATCCGAGGGAAGATCGGATAAAGTGGTAGAAAATGAATGAATGAATGAATATATATATATATATAATATTACACGTCATTCCGTCATTTGCCTCATAAGCGGCGTAAACAAGCGCAGACTAGTTTCGGGTGCACGTCGGAAGTTGTGTTTGGGCGAAGAAGACGCCGTCGTTCTCTCTTGTTGTCTCTTTTTTTTTATTTTGTTAATATTTACTTTAATTCATGTGGTAAGGAATTGTTTTCTCTTTTTTACTACTACTTTTTTTATCTCATTCAACTGTTTGATTTTATTATAGCACTGTACGTACAGTACTTTACAGTCTATTTTATATTTTATCTTTTATGTTCTGACTTACACTGAAAAACGGGTTACGATGCATCTTAAGAACGGATCAACGTCGTAATCGAGGAACCACTGTATATATATATATATATATATAAATATATGTATATGTATGTGTATATGAATACAAATTGCACATGCATTTGTCTTTTCCCCTCCACAGAAATGGATCAGAAAGGAATTTGCATATTCTTGTTTTTCTCAGGTCAGTGTGTAGCAACAAAAAAGTCTAATTAAAATGACTGTATATACACGAATTGTAAATGAATCCAGTCACATTGCATTAAGTTTGCTTTTCACTGTAGTGTGCGGTATAACGGCGTACATTAATTATAATGTTTATTATTGTAGTGTGCGGTATAACGGTGTACATTAATTATAATGTTTATTATTGTAGTGTGCGGTATAACGGCGTACATTAATTATAATGTTTATTATTGTAGTGTGCGGTATAACGGTGTACATTAATTATAATGTTTATTATTGTAGTGTGCGGTATAACGGCGTACATTAATTATAATGTTTATTATTGTAGTGTGCGGTATAACGGCGTACATTAATTATAATGTTTATTATTGTAGTGTGCGGTATAACGGCGTACATTAATTATAATGTTTATTATTGTAGTGTGTGGTATAACGGTGTACATTAATTATAATGTTTATTATTATAGTGTGCGGTATAACGGCGTACATTAATTATAATGTTTCATTATTGTAGTGTGCGGTATAACGGTGTACATTAATTATAATGTTTATTATTGTAGTGTGCGGTATAACGGCGTACATTAATTATAATGTTTCATTATTGTAGTGTGCGGTATAACGGCCATGGTGTACATTAATTATAATGTTTATTATTGTATTGTGCGGTATAACGGCGTACATTAATTATAATGTTTATTATTGTAGTGTGCGGTATAACGGCGTACATTAATTATAATGTTTATTATTGTAGTGTGCGGTATAACGGTGTACATTAATTATAATGTTTATTATTGTAGTGTGCGGTATAACGGCGTACATTAATTATAATGTTTATTATTGTAGTGTGCGGTATAACGGCGTACATTAATTATAATGTTTATTATTGTAGTGTGTGGTATAACGGTGTACATTAATTATAATGTTTATTATTGTAGTGTGCGGTATAACGGCGTACATTAATTATAATGTTTATTATTGTAGTGTGCGGTATAACGGCTACATTAATTATAATGTTTATTATTGTACATTAATTATAATGTTTATTATTGTAGTGTGCGGTATAACGGCGTACATTAATTATAATGTTCATTATTGTAGTGTGCGGTATAACGGCCGTACATTAATTATAATGTTTATTATTGTAGTGTGCGGTATAACGGCGTACATTAATTATAATGTTTATTATTGTAGTGTGCGGTATAACGGCGTACATTAATTATAATGTTTATTATTGTAGTGTGCGGTATAACGGCGTACATTATTGTTTATAGTGTGCGGTATAACGGCGTACATTAATTATTATGTAGTGTGCGGTATAACGGGACATAATTAATTATAATGTTACGTATTATTGTATATAGTGTGCGGTATAACGTTGTACGTTGTATGTACATTAGGTTGTATTATAATGTTACATATTTATGTTTATTGTAGTGTGCGGTATAACGGCGTACATTAATTATAATGTTTATTATTGTAGTGTGCGGTATAACGGTGTACATTAATTATAATGTTTATTATTGTAGTGTGCGGTATAACGGCGTACATTAATTATAATGTTTATTATTGTAGTGTGCGGTATAACGGCGTACATTAATTATAATGTTTATTATTGTAGTGTAACGGCGCGTTTTATTGTATAACGGTGTACATTAATTATAATGTTTATTATTGTAGTGTGCGGTATAACGGTGTACATTAATTATAATGTTTATTATTGTAGTGTGCGGTATAACGGCGTACATTCCTCATCGCTATCACTTTGTGAACGAGAGTAAAACCTGGAGTGAAGCTCAGAATTACTGCAGAGTAAAATACACTGATCTGGCAACCATTAACAATATGGAAGAGATGAAGAAGCTGAATAACACACTGAATATGGAATCTGTAACGATGGCTTGGATCGGTCTACAGAGGGGGAATGTTGGGGAATGGAAGTGGTCTCTGGAAAATCAAACTTTCTACATAAATGGAGACGATTACAGGAACTGGAATACTGGAGAACCAAACAACATACTGGGAAATGAGTTCTGTGTTGAGATGAGTAATAAAGGCTTTTGGTTTGATGTTCCCTGTACTTTTACACTAGCTTTTATGTGTTATGATGGTAAGATCTTGATAATAAATATTTATAAAACAATGAAAAAAATGAATAGTTTAAAATATGATTTTTTTTTACTAATTTGAAAATTATTTGTTGAAACATTTTTTTTTGAAAGGAATGGAATCTGATTTTTTCAGAAAAGAATAAAAAATTTAACTCAACTGTCTTTCAGAGAAGAACCCTAATAAATACATATTAATTAATGATAAAATGACCTGGTATGAAGCTCAGACGTACTGCAGAGAGAAATACACCGACCTGGTCAGTGTGAGGAACCAAAGTGAGAATGAACAGATCTGGAAGCAGATTTACGTTTCAGGTGTCTGGATTGGTCTGTTTAATGATTCCTGGAAGTGGTCAGATCAGAGTAAATCCTCATTCAGATACTGGAGCTCAAACAAACCCAGTGTAGATATGAAATGTGCTGCAGTGAATAAATCTGAGCGATACTACTGGAATACCGCGAACTGCACCCTGACGTTCCCGTTCATCTGCCACGAGAGTGAGTTACATTACATTTAATCAGTCTTTAAGTGTTACATTTTTAGATCTCAGAGTTTTCATAAGATTGACAACCGAATTTCACACATTTTATAACATAATCTCTTGTAAATGTTGTAACACGTATTCCTACAAATATGTTGTTAATTTCCAGATAAACTGATCCTGGTGAAGATGAGTCTGACGTGGATAGACGCTCTGAGATACTGCAGGGAGTTTTATTATGACCTGGTCTCAGTGCGTACTGAAGAGATGAAGCTCTGGGTGAAGGAAGCGGCTCTGAACGCCTCCACCGAACACGTGTGGATCGGCCTGCGTCACACCTGCGATCACAGCTTCTGGTACTGGGTGAGTGTAGAGCTGATGTGCTACCAGGACTGGGCTCCGGGGTACGGGACAGGGGTGGAAGACTGCAGTAATGAAGAGAGAACCGGAGCGGTGCAGTCTGGAGGAGATCAGCAGTGGGTCAGTCTGTCTCAGAGCACCAAACTCAACTTCATCTGCTCTACATATGAAGGATAATCAGTGTGATGGGTTTGTTTGTGATTTAAAATCGATTATACTTTCAAATCATCTGAACCTGTCCGATATATATATATATATATATATATATATATAAGGGAGAAATATGATGGAAATACAATATGCAATAAGTGACTATGTAATTGCTATATACTGTATATATATATTGAGTTTATTGATTGTTTTTATCGTGAAGACTTATGGATGCATGTACACTTCTCTCTTTAATACAACTATTGGGTCAAATCAAGGCACTTGTTCATGATTAAGAAGTGTTTACCTCTTTAAATGAAAAGGTGGTGGTTTTTCTGAATGTGTCATGTGACTGGACTTACATTCCAATGCGACATGTAATTACTTCACTTTTAACATTTGATCTCTGACACTTTGCTCTGTGTTGATTCCTCAAGTAAATAAAAGGTACAATAAACGGATAACGCTTTTGCTCGTGTGATTCATTCATAAAAGTCGATCGACGTGAAACGTAGCGTCTAAATAAAACATTGAAGACATTAATTATGGAAGGAGATATTGAAGGTGCATCATGGCCAGAGATTTCAACTTATACAATGACTTACATGTTTGTTGCGTCACGACGTTAAAGAACATCTAAACAAATACCAAACATGCAAATGAAGTAAACAAGTTCCCAAATCACATCATTCCCATTTCAAAAACACTTTAAATGAGACCTAAAAAACCTCCAATCAGGGAAACCTGTGGAAGATAAAAGGGGGAGAACGTCCCACAGTTTAGGACCTTCTACTGAAAAGCGTATTTCCCTCCAAACCAGCAAAACCGTAATTTATGTTATTTATATTATTCATGTTTATGGAATTCATTCATTCATTCATTCATTCATCTTCTAGCGCTTTATCCGATCTCCCATCACGTCACGGGGAGTCTGTGTCTATCTCAGGCGTCTATGGGCATTAAGGCAGGATACACCCTGGATGGAATGCCAACCCATCACATACACACACACACACACACACTCACACACACACACACACACACATTCACACACTAGGGACAATTTTCCAGGGTACCAATCAACCTACCGTGCATGTTTTTGGACCAGAGGGAGGAAACCGGAGAACCCGGAGAAAAAAAAAACCCCCTGAGGCACGGGGAGAGCACATGCAAAAACTCCACACACACACACACATGGACGAGACGGGAATCGAACCCGGACCCTGGCGGTGTGAGGCGAACGTGCTAACTAATAAACCACCGTGCCGGGAGATAGATCAACGAACAAACAAACAAAC
>JACRUU010000029.1:1875278-1887778 GCA_030449085.1 Kryptopterus vitreolus | reverse complement strand
CGGTATAACGGCGTACATTAATTTATAATGTTTATTATTGTAGTGTGCGGTATAACGGGTGTACATTAATTATAATGTTTATTATTGTATTGTGCGGTATAACGGCGTACATTAATTATAATGTTTATTATTGTAGTGTGCGGTATAACGGCGTACATTAATTATAATGTTTATTATTGTAGTGTGCGGTATAACGGTGTACATTAATTATAATGTTTATTATTGTAGTGTGCGGTATAACACTTGTACATTAATTATAGTGTGCGATAATGTTTATTATTGTAGTGTGCGGTATAACGGCGTACATTAATTATAATGTTTATTATTGTAGTGTGCGGTATAACGGCGTAACGGTGTACATTAATTATAATGTATAATTTATTATTGTATTGTGCGGTATAACGGCGTACATTAATTAATTATATGTTCGGTATGTTTATTATTGTAGTGTGCGGTATAACGGTAAACGGTGTACATTAATTATAATGTTTATTATTGTAGTGTGCGGTATAACGGCGTACATTAATTATAATGTTTATTATTGTGTGCGGTATAACGGGTACTGTTTTATAACGGTAATTCATAATGTGTGTGCTTAATTATAATGTTTATTATTGTATCGGTATAACGGTGTACATTAATTATAATGTTTATTATTGTAGTGTGCGGTATAACGGTGTACATTAATTATAATGTTTATTATTGTAGTGTGCGGTATAACGGCGTACATTCCTCATCGCTATCACTTTGTGAACGAGAGTCAAACCTGGAGAGAAGCTCAGAATTACTGCAGAGTAAAATACACTGATCTGGCAACCATTAACAATATGGAAGAGATGAAGAAGCTGAATAACACACTGAATATGGAATCTGTAACGATGGCTTGGATCGGTCTACAGAGCAGGAATGTTGGGGAATGGAAGTGGTCTCTGGAAAATCAAACTTTCTACATAAATGGAGACGATTACAGGAACTGGTATAAAGGAGAACCAAACAATGGTGGGGGAAATGAACACTGTGCTGATATGGCAAAAGATGGTGGTACTTGGTATGACGGCAGATGTGACCAGACTTTAACTTTTGTTTGTTATGAAGGTAAAATTATTACATAAAAGATAATTATATTAAATTACAGGAAACTATAAATTCAAATTATTCAATGTTTTTTTCTAACATTTAACATCTATCATTCTATATTCTATATTTTTCAGGAAAAAGAAACACTAATAATTACATATATATTAATGAGATAAAGACCTGGTATGAAGCTCAGACGTACTGCAGAGAGAAATACACCGACCTGGTCAGTGTGAGGAACAAAAGTGAGAATTATCAGATCTGGAAGCAGATTTACGGTTCAGATAATGTTTGGATTGGTCTGTTTAATGATTCCTGGAAGTGGTCAGATCAGAGTAAATCCTCATTCAGATACTGGAGCTCAAACAAACCCAGTGTAGATATGAAATGTGCTGCAGTGAATAAATCTGAGCAATACTACTGGAATAACGTGAGCTGCAGTGATACACTCCCGTTCATCTGCCATGAGAGTGAGTTACATTACATTTAATCACCATGTTATTAATGTAATTATAATCATCTCTGTGTTTTTTAGTCCGTCAGTCATACGTCATATTTCTGCTATATTTACAGATAAACTGATCCTGATGAAGATGAATCTGATGTGGATAGAAGCTCTGAGATACTGCAGGGAGTTTTATTATGACCTGGTCTCAGTGCGTACTGAAGAGATGAAGCTCTGGGTGAAGGAAGCGGCTCTGAACGCCTCCACCAAACACGTGTGGATCGGCCTGCGTCACACCTGCACTCTGGACTTCTGGTACTGGGTGACTTTTGACTCTCTTTGCCAAAAAGACTGGGCTTCGGGGTACGGGACAGGGGTGGAAGACTGCAGTAATGAAGAGAGAAGCGGAGCGGTGCAGTCTGGAGGAGATCAGCAGTGGGTCAGTCTGTCTCAGAGCACCAAACTCAACTTCATCTGCTCTACATATGAAGGATAATCAGGGTGATGTCTATCCTTCGCCCTCATTTGTTTCATTTAAGCCCCTTTTTCCCTATGATGCCGTGTATTTTAGTTACGCTTCAATTGTCTTTTCTTAGCAAAGACATGTATGCTTCAGTGTGGTTGCAGAACACATTATATTTTGTCTTTATTATTATTATTATTATTTTAATGATTTGTGTAGAATGATAAAATCTGTGTCTCTCTTAACCTGGAGTGTAAGAATCAATGAACCTCCAATAAAATGACTATTTTGATGAGAGATTTGTTCGGTATTCATTTGCAATAAGTGATGTGAAGGCATTGGACTATCAAACACAAGGGCATGAGTTCAAACCCAGCATGACCATAGTGCAATTGCAGGGCCTTACCCCTTAGATAATAAGTTGCGTAGACCAGTAAGGGTTGCCCACATGGACACCAAAGGACAAATGGGAGATGTGGAAGTCAGTGGTTCCCAAACAGTGGGGTGTGACCCCCAGGGTAGGCATGGAATATGCTTTTTACTGTACTCAAATAAAGTAGAATTGCCCTTACGTTATAGTGGAGTATGCCCAGGGACTAATATGATGATCAAAATATGAAAAAGCATATCACCATTGGCTATGGTGAGAGACTGGCGTTTGCAGCGGATGGCATGAAGCCAAAAAAATTCACTGAAAATGTGGCGAATATTGCCAACAAACATGCCGTTCGTGAATTCTGCTTTAGTCCAGTTGTCAGGAGGCATATCCCGCCGCCAGCACCCATATCGCCCTGTATAACCCAAGACTGGTTTGCCCACTGAAGATAAGCAGGGATGAGTTCTGGTTCGTACCTGGATGGGAAACCACCTGGGAATACTAGATTGCTTCTGGAAGAGTTGTTAGTGTGGCCAGCAGGGGGCGCTTAGCCTTTGGGTCCTAACACTCCAGTATAGTGTTGTCGCTATGCTGTCGGGTTTCGGATGAGACGTTAAAGCAAGGCTTTCTGTGGTCATTAAAATTCCCTGGATGTCTTTGGGAAAAGAGCAGAGGCCTGTCCTCGGCCTCCATAGGAATATAATTAATAAATAGTACATTGAGAATTAATAAAAAATAATTGAGAAGCATTGCATTAAGGCAATCATCTGCCATGCCCACGTGCCTGACACGTACCACCACCTTCTGGAGCATCCCTGATATCCGTGGTCTTTTGCTGAAACAATGAATTTTGACCAGGAATAAACCTCTTTCATAAATGAGGAGGGGGCGGAGCTCAGTGGTTTAAGGCGCTGGATTCGAGCCTCGGTGTGGCCAAGCTGCCGCCGTTGGGTCCTTGAGCAAGACCGTTAACCCTCTGTGCTTTAGGGGGTGCCGTATCATGGCCGTTACCCTGCGCTCTCACCCCCAGCTACCAAACAACAAGCTGGGATATGGGAGCTGGGATACACAAAATAGTTCAGGGATTAAAGTGTTGACTTGGACTCCAAAAACCCAATGCATCTGATCCATTCTAGCACAGTGGCATCATAATGACGCTATTAAAAGGTGACATGACTCGCCTGCTGACCTGACTCACGGCAATATCGGTGTCTCTTCACTGGCGCTAAAAAGGATTTAAAGACCCCTGAAGACAAAAAACGCATCCGGGAACGCTGAGATGAACTCGCAACGTCTACAATCAAGGAGCTGCAGAAGTGGAGTGAAGACAAAACCCATCCTTCGTTCCATTTCATCTCTTTATGAATGCATTAGTTGATTGACGCCTGGTAAATTGTCATTCGAGTTGCTCAGAGCCCCCTCATTAGCATGCGACTATTTATTTATTTATTTATTTTTCCCCATTAGCAAACAATTATTACTATAATGAAGCGATAAGGAGCGCCGGGTGTCAAATAGCGACGACTCTGGGAAAGCAATAGCAATGCTGGCGTTATGATGATATGCGCTGTGCTAGCTGATATGCTAAGAACACGCAGGTAAGTCGGTGCTGAGAATTAGCGAGCGTTACGATGCAGCTCTGCTAAGGTTAGCGTCATTCCTCGATGCCTTCCTGGATGCCTCGTCGGATCCCGAAGCGCCGGCTAATTAGCACGCTATCGTTTCGGAAATGAAGTCACCAAACATTTCCATTAGTCACGCCGTCATTAGCAAAACAAATTAGGGTTATCCCAGGAGTTGATAAGACGCGTCAGGTGCTGCGACGCTCCGGCTGAGTGCATCCTCTCGCTGCAAAGTCAGCTTGTTTTCCTTCCTTTACGCATTTGAAGCGTGTTCCTGGCGTTTTATATTTAAGCTTTCTGAGAAAAACAAAAAAAAACATCCGTAATCCACGATTTTTTTCCCTCCCAGTAACGTTCCCCGGCATTTCTCCTTCTTCTGGGAGCGCCGGCACGGAAACACTCCAGATCCTCTTCATCCTCTCGGCATTCGTCTTTTAGCGGGCAGACAATGCGCGTAACGAGACGGCACGGACGGATGGGCAGGACGGCGGCGAGGAGGCGATAATCGCCGTGGTGGGCTAATCGTGCCATCTCGTTAGCCTTCTGTGTCCTCTGCTAGAAGAATAAAAGGGCAGCACCAGCTTTACTGGAGAAAATCCCGAGTGCCGAGAATTAATTCCGGGGGAAAAAATAAAAGGGGAATAAATAATAAATAAATAAATAAATAAATAAATAAATAAATAAATAAATAAATAAATAAACGCAGTAGGGGCATGGTGGTTTAGTGGTTAGCACGTTCGCCTCACACCTCCAGGATCCGGGTTCGATTACCGTCTCGCCCATGTGTGTGTGGAGTTTGTGCATGTTCTCTCCGTGCCTCACGGGGTTTTTTCCCCGGTTTCTCCGGTTTCCTCCCCCGGTCCAAAAACATGCACGGTAGGTTGATTGGCACCTTGGAAAAATTGTCCCTAGTGTATGAATGTGTGTGTGAATGTGAGTGTGTGTGTGTGTGTGATGGGTTGGCATTCCGTCCAGGGTGTATCCTGCCTTAATGCCCATAGACGCCTGAGATAGACACAGGCTCCCCGTAGATAAAGCGGTAGAAGATGAATGAATGAATGAATGAATAAATAAACAACAGAGACTCAGCAGAAACTCCATCGCAGCTTTAATTAATGTTGAAAAAACATAAACGTGTGTGTAAAATATGAATGATAACGGAGCACAACGTTGCACCCGAGGTGTCTCAGATGTCACATCAGCCCAGAGAAAAAAAAAAAAAGAGCAGCTGGAATATCGCAATAATTAACGCCGGGGAACGCGGGATAAACACACGAAACGCTCCGGCACCAGATGGTTGGCGGTGACAAAGGCAGTATCGATGATGAGGAACGCTCTTAATAAACCACGAGGAAGGAATTAAAGTTGTTCAGAGTTTATTTGTTTCTGAAATCGAGCGTTTCGTTCCGCGATTGCGGGTTTCTTATTTATCGCTGTATAAAAAAAACATCTAACGTGTGCTTTTGTCATATTTATTATACCACCAGAGACGCGGGCACGGTGGTTTAGTGGTTAGCACGTTCGCTTCACACCTCCAGGGTCCGGGTTTGTGTGGTCCCAGGCATGTGTGCATGGGTTTTTCTCTGGGTTCTCCGGTTTCCTCCCCCAGTCCAAAAACATGCACGGTAGGTTGATTGGCACCTTGGAAAATTGTCCCTAGTGTGTGAATGTGTGTGTGTGTCGTGCAATGGGTTGGCATTCCATCCAGGGTGTATCCTGCCTTAATGCCCATAGACTCCTGAGACTCCCCGTGACCCGAGGTAAGAACGGATAAAGCGATAGAAGATCTCAGAGATCTATAGTGAGGAATCTGGAACAGTTCAGGCAGGACGCTTTCTGTCTGTTTATGTTAACCCTGGATTAATACGCGATTAACGCGCCCTTCAGAGCAGAGAGAAGGTCATCCGGAAACAGAGGGTTTTTTGTTTTTTTTGGGGCCCTTCGGATTGATTTCCGAGACGCCAAAGGTGATCGCGTCAAATGTCAACGTCACGGTCTGTTCTTTTAACAGCATTAAATGGCATACAGCGTTTATGCAAAGGTGGCACATGGAATCCTACGCAAAGCCGACATCGCTGAAACAAAGAATCCATCATTTCCACCCACCTCAAATACACCAACACTGAGTCTCTCCCATAAACGCCAACAAACAAAACACCCAAACCAGACATCCATGAAGATAAATCTTAAAAAAATGAGTTTTCAGTCGACCTGCCAAGTTGAGAATATGTGTATCCACCTCCTGTTGGCCGTGTCCTTTCCGTAACCCCGCCCTGGACCTCTGCCAAAATAGACTTCCGGGCTTCTTTATAATTTCAGAATGGATTATTCCCAGGAGTGGAGTCACAGTGGATCGATAGACACGATCAATACCTGATAATAATACCTGCTTTTTGCTAATATGATCCGTAATCTCGTCCAGACGAAGGATTAGAAATCTATATTGGGATAATTAAATAAGCGATATATATCGACGAGCCGGATTTCTAGCCGGAGCTAAAACGAGAATAGCAAGATTTAATTCTTGAACATTGCAAGGAAATACGATTTTTCCTTCCATTATCATGTTTATTGGAAGGTTAAAAGAAAGCCGCGGGGCACGGTGGCTTAGTGGTTAGCACGTTCGCCTCACACCGCCAGGGTCCGGGTTCGATTCCCGTCTCGGCCATGTGTGTGTGGAGTTTGTGCATGTTCTCCCCGTGCCTCAGGGGGTTTTTCTCCGGGTTCTCCGGTTTCCTCCCGGTCCAAAAACATGCACGGTAGGTTGATTGGCACCTTGGAAAATTGTCCCTAGTGTATGAATGTGTGTGTGTGTGTATGAATGTGTGTGTGTGTGTGTGTGTGATGGGTTGGCATTCCATCCAGGGTGTATCCTGCCTTACTACCCATAGACGCCTGAGATAGGCACAGGCTCTCCATGACCCGAGGGAAGATCGTATAAAGCGCTAGATGATGAATGAATGAATAAAGGAAAGCCTATAAGAAACAAACATAAATATAGGGTGAAAGTAACACGCAAATAACATGGCTGGTATTCCATACACACCAACACACAACAGTCCTGGGTCTTCTTTGTCATGTTTTTTGTTTGACTCGCCAAGTATTTCCCAACCTCCATACAACATGAAACTCATGCCCAAGTGTTATTTAGAGAACAAAGAGTCATCTGGAGTCCGTCATGTGATGTTCCTTCCCAGTCTGGGATCAACATGAAGATGTCTAAGGCTAGTCTTCAATGCGATAAAGTGAGACGTCTAGACAGACTTCGATGGTCAAAGAAACTCCTGACACTGGTTATTCTACCAGGAGCAATTGATCTATTTGTGTGATTATCTTATCTTATCTTTTCTTTGCATATTGTCAAGCTGTGACTCTTATCTTTATGATCCAGATATGATCTACCAATGTCGCCTTGAACGATGTTTTCGGTCATCATGTACTGATTTGATTGGTGGTTTAGTGGTTAGCACGTTCGCCGCACAGGGTCCGGGTTCGATTCCCGTCTCGGCCATGTGTGTGTGGAGTTTGTGCATGTTCTCCCGGTATCTCAGGGGGTTTTTCTCCGGGTTCTCCGGTTTCCTCCCTCGGTCCTAAAACATGCACGGTAGGTTGATTGGCACCTTGGAAAATTGTCCCTAATGTATGAATGTGTGTGTGAATGTGTGTGTGTGTGCCCTGCGATGAGTTGGCATTCCATCCAGGGTGTATCCTGCATTAATGTCCATAGACTCCTGAGATAGACACAGACTCCCCGTGACCCGAGGGAAGATCGGATAAAGCGCTAGAAGATGAATGAATGAACGTACTGATTTGTTTTAGTCATCACCATTACCAGCACCACTCTAACACTGAGATGAAGCGATGTTGAACATGGAGTTAATAATTGAGATGTCCAAAAAAAAAAAAAAAAAAAAAAGGTTCTAACAAAAGATCTTCTTGTGAGTTCATAGTGGATGAGAAAATGAGTTCCTGATATAATCCTCTAATGAAGTCTGATGCAGCGGCGTAAGAGAAAATGTCCGGAGCGCCTCCCCGAGCAGCGGAGCGACTACGGAATGTCATTTCCGCCCCAGGGAACGACGCTTTACTCGTCCCGAGTGGATCAAAGTGTCAAAACAATCCACTTAGCATTCGGGATGAATCCTAAAGCACTTGGCATCCGGTAAGAACCCAAGGCGCTCACGCTTGGACAATAAAAGCTGCGTGGACGGATTTCATTTGACAATGGGAAAGGTAAACGAGCGTCGGATTGTCTGACACGTCGTACAAATATTATCGGTATTGTACATCAAAGAGGAACAGAATGAAATTAATCTCGGCGAGCGAGCAGAATAAAGACGAGTCCTTTTGTCTTCCTCGCTCTTCGCATGCATTAACGATATAATTATCATATCTCTCTCTCTCTCTCTCTTTCTCTGCCACTAGAACAGACATTATCTATTTATCGCAGTTAACACTCTCTAGGTGTACCTGTTGCTCGGGGTCATGATGTTATTCGGCACATAATAACACGTTCGATAATTTCATATCATTTTTACAGGATATATCAGGAGTCTTTAATCAATTAAATTAGTATATAATCTCTCAGTGAAAAGTGATGCCAAACAGATTCCTTTATTTTCATTATCGACTGTTGGGGGTTTAGTGGTCAGCACGTTCGCCTCACACCTCCAGGGTCCGTGTGTTCGATTGTCGGCCATGTGTGTGTGGAGTTTGCATGTTCTCCCCGTGTCTCAGGGGGTTTTTCTCCTGGTTCTACGGTTTCCTCCCCCGGTCCAAAAACATGCACGGTAGGTTGATTGGCACCTTGGAAAATTGTCCCTAGTGTATGAATGTGTGTGTGTGTGAGTGTGTGTGTCCTACGATGGGTTGGCATTCCATCCAGGGTGTTTCCTGCCTTAATGCCCACAGACCTTCCCTCTAATGTCCATAGAGGGAAGATCGGATAAAGCGGTAGAAGATGAATGAATGAATGACTTGCATTCGCCCAACTGAACATGAAAACAACCAACATTACTTGACAAAATGATGTGATGGCATTTTTGGACTAGAATACAAATCCACAAGAACCAGACGGGGGTGGGGGGGTTGGGGGGGGGGTGGTTTGCCTCATGCTGCTTCCGTGCTGCTTCTCCGCCTGGGACCGGTGCGTTAGCCAAAAACATTCCCAGCTCCCAATATCGATCCATTTCAGTACAGAACCTTCAGGAAAAAATACCTCCAAAAAGTACAAGGTTTGAAGAATCCATGCGGGTCGACGTCCAAGTCATAAAATGCATGAAATATGAGCAAGGATTTTTTTTAGGCTTAATAAAATTTATACATTTAATTAATAATAATATGGGGCACGGTGGCGAAGTGGTTAGCATGTTCGCCTCACACCGCCAGGGTCCGGGTTCGATTCCCGTCTCGGTCATGTGTGTGTGGAGTTTGTGCATGTTCTCCCCGTGTCTCAGGGGGTTTTTTCTCCGGGTTCTCCAGTTTCCTCCTCCACCCGGTCCAAAAACATGTACGGTAGGTTGATTGGCACCTTGGAAAATTGTCCCTAGTGTATGAATGTGTGTGTGTGTGTGATATTGTTTGTCATGGGTTGGCATTCCATCCAGGGTACCCATAGACGCCTGGCTCCCCTGTGCCTATCGGATAAAGCGGTTAGAATGGTAGAAGATGAATGAATGAATGAATGAATGAAGATTTCACAATTAAAAAAACAATCTATCACAATATGTTTTTAATATTCCTGATTAATACAAATTATATCCAAATTTGGATTAAATTATTATTGTTTTTCTGCTGTAATCCTCTATCTGTCTTCCCCCCCCTCTCTCTTCCTGACACACACACACACACACACACACACACACACACACACATGATTGTCGTTATCAGTTATATCAGTCAGACGGTGTACAGTGCAGCGCAGGTGCCAAGGAATTATGGAAATGAGATGTTTCTGTTCTACGCTGGAATCGTTTGAATGGCAAATTGTTTGGCGCTCGGGGTTACGGGAGGTGAGACGTTATAATCAGACGAGTCCGTCCTCGTTTTTCCCGGAGTCACCTCTTACGCAGCGGTGTATAAGGTGTTATATAATAACAATGGGAATTGCGGAATATTAGCTTATCGGTTTCGCACGTTCACCTCACACCGCAAGGGTTCGATTCCCGTCTCGCTCATGTGTGTGTGGAGTTTGTGCATGTTCTCCCCGTGTCTCAGGGGGGGTTTTCTCCGGGTTCTCCGGTTTTCCCCTCCGGTTTCCTCCCCGGTCCAAAAACATGCACGGTAGGTTGATTTGACACCTTGGAAAATTGTCCCTAGTGTATGAATGTGTGTGTGTGTGTGTTCCCTGCGATGGGTTGGCATTCCATCCAGGGTGTATCCTGCCTTAATGCCCATAGACGCCTGAGATAGACACAGACTCCCCCGTGACCCGAGAGAAGATCGGATAAAGCGCTAGAAGATGAATGAATGACCATGAATGACCTTTCCCTGACTATGTTTAACTCCATGTTTAAACACAATATTTAGCAGACGCCCTTTATCCAGATGTGCAGTTGAGGGTTAACCTTCCGGTCCTGAGCCCAATGCCTTAACCACTGAACTCCCACCTCCATGTCCTGCTCTGAGATCCTTTGGATGATATTAGACGGTATCAGGCAGATGGACAGGGAGATGATCAGATACCAAGGTGTAAGAGGGTGATAAGAATGTAGGCTTGAAAACTTGAAGTGTGTGTGTGTGTGTGTGTGTGTGTGTGTGTGTGTGTGTGTGTGTGTGTGTGTGTGTGTTAGTGCCTACATAAAAACAATAGTTTCAGACGTCTGACTCAGCCCATTACATGCCACATTCACATCTCAATATCAGACGAAGCAAACCTGGTCGTTTTGGGGTGAAGAACAGAAACGGAGAGAAAGAAAACACCACATTAGTTATATTTAACATTTATAACATTTTACTTCAGTCTTTTCAAAATACAGATGCTTTTTTAAAAAAAGAGAACAGTAAAGGGCAAAAACAACGACCTCCTTTGATCAGTTGCTAAACGGACCAAAGTCGTCTAGACGTGTCAGAATAAACGAACATCCCTGCACTTAAAGAGCTTCTTCTCTTTAAACTCTCACTCCAAACAAACCATATCATCAACAAAGCTTGAAGATGCAAATCCTAAATAACGCTGGAGTCAGTCCCGGATATAACCATGATGTCTGCTCTGAACCAACATTCATTCATTCATCTTCTAGCGCTTTATCCGATCTTCCCTCGGGTCACGGGGAGTCTGTGTCTATCTCAGGCGTCTATGGGCATTAAGGCAGGATACACCCTGGATGGAATGCCAACCCATCGCAGGACACACACACACACACATTCACACACATTCATACACTAGGGACAATTTTCCAAGGTGCCAATCAACCTACCGTGCATGTTTTTGGACCGGGGGGAGGAAACCGGAGAACCCGGATAAAAACCCCCTGAGGCACGGGGAGAACATGCACAAACTCCACACACACATGACCGAGATGGGAATCGAACCCGGATCCTGGCGGTGTGAGGCGAACGTGCTAACCCTAACGTGCCACCGTGCCCCACGCTGAACCAACATGCAAATCTTCATCCTTTCCTAGTTAATGGAAAAGCAAACTGTAAAATCGTTACAAAAGCGATAAACATAAACAAACAAACAAACACACGGCCGAAAGACCAGAGGAGAGTTTTATACAAACCACCATCCAATCATAAAGGGCAGGTGATCTCCGGCAAAGAACTTTACATGGTGCGATGGCTGTCGGTGCTTTTGTAAACAACGATAAATCCCACCGTGACTGTGTGTAGAGACACGGACATTATATCATCGTCTTGAGGAATGTTAAAAAAAACCCTCTGTTTTGTTTATTAAATCTATTACTTTCTCTCTTTAACAAAGCAAAGACGTTGTGAAACGTGTTATTTACGGCGGGCCAAACAGAAGTCGCGGTGTAAACGACAGAACGGAAAGAGAAAGAGAATATTTAAGAGCGTGATAAACGAAAGACTTTAATTACCCTTCAAAATTATAGTGCTGATTTGTGTGGTTTTTTTTGGTGATGGTCTCTCTCTGTGTGCCTCCTCTCTCTCTGGTCTCTCTCTCTCTCTCTCTCTGTCTCTCTCTCTCTCTCTCTCTCTCGTTGCTCTCTCTCCTCTCTCTGTACTCTCTCTCTCTGTGTGTGGTGTCATCTCTCTGTGTGACTCTCTCTCTCTCTCTCTGTCTCTCTCTCTCTCTCTCTCTCTCTCTCTCTCTCTCTGTCCTCTGTGTCTCTCTCTCTGTCTCTCTCCTTTCTGTGCCTCTCTCTCTGTCTCTCTCTCTCTCTCTCTCTCTGTGTGCCTCTCTCTCCTCTCTCTCTCTCTCTCTCTCTCTCTCTCTCTCTGTATGTGTGTCTCTCTCTCTCTCTCTCTCTCTCTGTCTCTCTCTCTCTGTGTCTCTCTCTCTGTGTCTCTCTCTCTCTGTGTCTCTCTCTCTCTCTCTCTCTCTCTCTCTCT
>JACRUU010000029.1:1846187-1874778 GCA_030449085.1 Kryptopterus vitreolus | reverse complement strand
AGAGAGAGAGATCAGACAAGGGTTGTACAGAGAGAGCATGAGAGAGAGAGAGACACGAGAGATCAGAGAAGGGGAGGACACAGAGAGCAGCCATAGAGAGAGAGAGAGAGAGAGAGAACTGAAAGTAAAACTGACTCTGGCATTCCCCACTGTCATCAGACGCAAGAGAGATTAATGATCAGGTTTTTTTATAGCGTCGGGGCTGTTACACCAGTACTTTCCACCACACTCTCCAAATCAGCTGTTTTCAAGTAATAACAGGAATCCATGACTTAATTATGACAGTTCTCACAAAACCAATACGACAGGCACCCACATTAAAACTCGTCCTCATATACGGACATTCTGGGGGAAGTGAAATCCTGCCTGACTGGAAGAGCTTTCTACAAACGTATGGGATTTCACTTATTCATGTTCCAATCAGTGTGAATAATGATACCAGGGAGGTGGTTTAAGTGGAAGTGACCGGACGGTGAAGTAAACAAGCAAAAAAAAAACACAAAAAAAAACGAATGTAATACTGGAATACATTCATACTGGATATCAGCATGTATGTACTGGACATTCATACTGGAAATCATGGAAGCCGTAGTTCATGTGAATGTAATGTCAAATGAAAACACTTTACACTTTACACAAACAATATTGTTTCAGTATGCTTATTAAATGGTATAGTTTTAAACAAACCCATCATAATGTGCCCAAAAGCATCTAATCAAGTTTTTTGTTAGGAGATTTTACTATATTTTTGTTTTTGCATGGAGACGTTGGAAAAAACGTATGTATATAAACTTATATATATATATATATATATATATATATATATATATTATGCATTCATTCATTCATTCTTTACCGCTTTATCCGACGTCCTCGGGTCACGGGAGCTGTGCATATCTCAGGCGTCTACGGGCATTAAGCAGATACACCTGATGGAATGCCAACCCATCGCAGGGCACACACACAAACACACACACACATTTCAGACACTGGGACAATTTTCCAAGGGCCAATCACCTACCGTGCATGTTTTTGCCCTACTGCGACCAGCCCCCTCTATCTCTCTCTCTCTCTCTATATATATATATATATATATATATGATATATATATATATATATATAAATTATTTTGTATACTTTGTTTGTTGATATACACGTCCTTTCAGTGTAACATTACATATTTAGATTCCTGTACACATATATATGAAGATGCAAAGGTTTCTAGTAGTGAGAAGGAATTTGTCCCTATGACTGTTTTTTTTTTTAGCACGACACATTTCCTTGTTAAAAGGAAAGAACCCAGACTTAAAGTTAAAGTCACCTGACTAAAAGTTGTAAACAGTGTTCTGCAGAGGAACATAATATTCCTCCCAATATTTTCCTGTGGGTAAAAAAAATCCCTTGTTTGTTGTTGTATGTTTAATGAAACGCTACGGAGTATAAGGTGATTGACAGGTTTGGGCAATTCTTGAATTTTCCAGACGAGTTGGGTTGCAAAAGCAAGTCTTGTCTTTCTTTATCGTTGTTGTGCTGAGATACACAATGACACAATAACTAGGAAATCTAACTGTAAAACAAAAGAAATAAATTGCAATGACATGCAAAACTCATTATGTTGCATTTTATTCACAATTAAACTAAGAAAACATATCAAATGTTATTATTCGATGGCTTCAATATGTCTAAAAAAATTGTGACAGAACAACAGAAGTCTGAAAAAGTTCATAAAAAGAAAGATTTGGGGAATCTCATTAGGTTAGGGAAAATCATTAGGGAAAGATTTGGATCTCTTTAGGTTAAACGACAACATTCGTTTCTGTAACATGATTAGGTTATAAAGAGGATTATTCCTATTTCATTTTGGCTCGTTTTCATTCATTTAAAAACAAAACAAAACAAAAAAAACATACCCTATCCAGATAAACGGCTCCATCGGGATAGAGCGAATGTGATGGTGGTTGGATGAGATATAAACATATACCATTCTGACATATACCATTCTGACTAATTGGTCTTTTTAAACCCTATACTTCTACCAGAGGAATGAGCGTGAATACTTTTGACACCAGTGGCCATTAAATGCATTGCTTAGACATCTGGAAAGGCAGTGTGCCTTCTGAAATGTGTTTTTCTGGGATTATTTTACATATTTTACATATAACTTACACCTACAATAATAAATAATAAATATTTAGCAGTGGAAACTCTTAAGATGGAAAAATAAACCAGTCACTCTCTCTTGGAAAAGCAGAAGGCTCTGTCCAGTGGTGGATAAAACTCCATTAACGGTAAGAGATTCGAATCCAGATCTAACTTACAGTACAAAAGTATCTTAAAGGCTGCATTTAAATACCACACATTTCCTGTTATAATAAACCTCCACTATTCTGTGGAAATGATGGACGTATTAGATAACTCACAATGAAATTTCGTTGGACCGTCTTTTCTCCGATTGCGCCATGCACTCGTTGTGTTGTTTCGATAAGCTTACGCAATGCCATACTATTTATTTCCGTCCAGAATTGCAGCATTGTGGATTAACGAATCAGATCACTTTATAAAGTCATCTTCAACACATCCTACAATGATTAATTCGGGTTAAGGTCTGGTCCCTGTGGAGGACAATTCATCTGATGTGTTAAGCTCCCGAAAACACTATTTCACAGGATGATTTATGTTATCTTGGAATATGCCTGGGATACCCAGGACAAAGGAAATCCAATTTATATATTTAGCTGGGTATTGGGTATACATAACACCAGGGGTCACCAACGTGGTGCCCGTGGGCACCAGGTAGCCCCCAACGAGCACATGAATAGCTCTCAGGCCTGCTATAAAAATCGCACAACTCATCAGTGAGATGCCTCTAAAATGTAAAATGTAGTTAACTCGTTGTTGATAGTTACTGTCAGAAATCACAAGTTTATTCATATAGATAAACGAGTATCATTAATAATTAATAATAATATATAACTAAAGGGGGGGCACGGTGGCTTAGTGGTTAGCACGTTCGCCTCACACCGCCAGGGTCCGGGTTCAATTCCCGTCTCGGCCATGTGTGTGTGGAGTTTGCATGTTACTTCTGGTCCAAAAACATGCACGGTAGGTTGATTGGCACCTTGGAAAATTGTCCCTAGTGTATGAATGTGTGTGTGTGTGAGTGTGTGTGTGTCTGTGTGTGCCCTGCGATGGGTTGGCATTCCATCCAGGATGTATCCTGCCTTAATGCCCATAGACGTCTGAGATAGGCACAGGCTCTCCGTGACCCGAGGGAAGATCGGATAAAGCGGTAGAAGATGAATGAATGAATGAATGGATGTAGGCCAAGCAAAAATCTTTTCAAAACATCTTTTCCAGAAGATCCACTCAGAAAAAGAGGGATATATTTTACATTTATATTTCATTTACATTTATGGCATTTAGCAGACGCCCTTATCCAGAGCGACTAACAACTGAGCAATTGAGGATTAGGGGTCTTGCGTAAGGGCCCACTAGTGGTAGCTTGGTGGTCATGGGGTTTCAACCTGTGATCTTCTGGTCCAGAGTCCAAACCTTACCACTATATGTATATATATATAGTGGTGTGAAAAATAGTTGCCCCACTTCCTGATCTCCTATATTTTGCATGTTTGTCACACTTTAATGTTTCAGATCATCAAACATGGGTAAATGCAAAACACAGTTATTAAGGGACAACTAAATATCCAAAACTACATGGCCCTGTGTGAAAAAGCATCACATTGAACATTTTGAGAGAATAAATAAATAAATGATGAATAAAACTCCTTACTCAAACTTACTATTTGCATGATTTGTTTATTTTTTTTTAGAGGTGAAAAGACAATTTTCATGATAACTGTAATAGATATCAATCAGTGTGTGTGTGTGTGTGTGTGTGTGTGTGTGTGTGTGTGTGTGACTCATAAATAAGAGAAAACCGAGTAACATCAACTGCTTATAAAAACTAAATTGCTCATTTGAACGTTATAGACATACTTAAGTACACTTGAGTGCAAATGCTTTTGAAACTCTACCCAAGTGAAAGTTTCATATTTTGCACTTTATAAGCATTACAGGATTTTCACAGCGTGCCAGAAATCTCGCGAGATTATGTGTGTAGGGCTGTGGCGCTCTGCCTAAGCATCCCAAGCGCTTTCCTATTAGCTCGGCGCTGCCACTGGGTCGGCGCTGATTGGTCGGGTGTGCGGCAGGCTCTGCTCTATATTTCCTATTGGCTCGGCGCTGACACTGGGTCGGCGCTGATTGGTCGGGTGAGCGGCAGGCTCGGCTCTATATTTCCTATTAGCTCGGCGCTGACACTGGATCGGCGCTGATTGGTCGGGTGAGCGGCAGGCTCGGCTCTATATTTCCTATTAGCTCGGCGCTGACACTGGATCGGCGCTGATTGGTCGGGTGTGCGGCAGGCTCGGCTCTATATTTCCTATTAGCTCGGCGCTGCCACTGGGTCGGCGCTGATTGGTCGGGTGAGCGGCAGGCTCGGCTCTATATTTCCTATTGGCTCGGCGCTGCCACTGGGTCTGTTGTGATTGGTTCAGGGATATCGTTTTCAGATAGCGATATTACGGAAGTGAGAGGTGCAGAAACAGGAACCTATTAGAAACCGCCGACAGCTCTTTTAGTTTTATTTGTATTTGTATTTTAAAATATATACATAAATATATATTATCCCACAGAACAGTGTGTTGGAAATGAACGTGTTTATTTATATTGCATTAGTTTTTGCAAGCACACAAGCGGCTCGTAAAAGTGAGGACGATGAATGGGTGCATTTACCGAATAAATGTGAAGGTAGGTTCCAGGCTCCCTGTGTTTTTATTTATTTATTTATTCTACATTATTTATTATTGTAGTTTGATAAATGTTGGTGTGAAGAAAGATGTTGGAAAAGGAGAAGTGACAGCAGGGGCACCAGACTTGCCACAATCAAACCGCATCTGGCCCGAGTGTGTTGTACTATCTGGGGTATTTCATCTGTTTGTTTGTTTGTTTGTTTGTTTGTTTGTTTGTTTTTACAGTCTGCAAGTTTTTGAGCATTGAAATGAAGTCCGCGTTGGAAGAAACCGGGAAAACCAAAGAAGTGATAGAGACGAATTACCGGTTCTTGGATGATAAAGGCGCACCGCCAATCAAATATGTCAAATCGTACGTTTCCTTAACATGCAGATTTTCACCCACACAAACAAACATGTCTCCTGTAATAAACCCTATTTAACTGAAGTGTGTTTGTGTGTGTGTGTCTTTCTTACAGTGACATTAGGTTGATCGAGGTCATGGAAAGTGTATGTTCAAGGATCCTTCAGTACAATCTACACAAAGAGAGAGATGGCAGCAATCGCTTCGCAAAGGTCCGAGACGAACGGCTGACATTTGATTGTTTTGCTGTTTATTATTGACATATTCCTTTATTTGCATTTCTTACTCAGGAAACAACCAAGTTTGCTTCCAAGATAAGTTCTTAATTGAGCTTAAGATGTTGTGTTGCGTTACTGACACAATGACCAATGTGTATTGTGGACGTCCCGCATGTTCTCGGGATGCTTAATGAGGGATAAAAAAAAAAAGTCTTAATGTCCCTAAAAAGCCATCGGTATGATCCGAAAATGAACTTGGGTAGTCATTATAATGTTTTTTTCGCATGTCACCGCTATAGTTTTTTTTTTTTTTTAACTTCATTGAAAGCAGATTTTTGGTGGATTATTTTTTTTACACTGAGAAATGTGCATATTAAATAATTTAATCTGCGCATGTAAAAATGGAGGAGGCACGGTGGTTTAGTGGTTAGCACGTTCCCCTCACACCGCCAGGGTCCGGGTTCGATTCCCATCTCGGCCATGTGTGTGTGGAGTTTGTGCATGTTCTCCCCGTGCCTCGGGGTTTTTTCTCCGCACTGTACATGCACGGTAGGTTGATTGGCACCTTGGAAAATTGTCCCTAGTGTGTGTGAATGTGAGTGTGTGTGTGTACTCTGCGATGGGTTGGCATTCCATCCAGGGTGTATCCTGCCTTAATGCCTATAGACGCCTGAGATAGGCACAGACTCCCCGTGACCCGAGGGAAGATCGGATAAAGCGGTAGAAGATGAATGAATGAATGTTAAAATGGAACGCGCCCTGAAACAAAAAAGCAAGACAAATCAATAAAAAAAAAATTTTGAAAATGGAGATACGGTTAAAGCAAGAATTGAGCCGTTCAGTGTACCACATTCAGTTATCATTTAGACTATTTATTTATTTATTTTTTACTTGTCAAGGTGAAAGATCCTTTGTAGTGTTACTACACTAAAATGACTTTGTCTTTGGGTAGGATCGTTTGATTTGCTTGTTCTGTATACACAGGGGATGTCCGAGACGTTCTCCACCTTGCATAACCTGGTCCACAAAGGAGTTAAAGTAGTCATGGACATTCCTTATGAGCTGTGGAATGAGACAAGTGCTGAAGTGTCTGACCTCAAGAAACAGGTGGGTATGAAATAAAGGGTGTTGCTCGACACACTCCATCCACTCCAGCACTTTAACCCAATCAGTCTTAGTGTTTAGCACATTTGCCTCACACCACCAGGGTCCGGGTTCGATTCCCGTCTCGGCCATGTGTGTGTGTGGAGTTTGCATGTTCTCCCCGTGCCTCATGGGGTTTTTCTTCGGGTTCTCCGGTTTACCCCCCGGTCCAAAAACATGCACTGTAGGTTGATTGGCACCTTGGAAAATTGTCCCTAGTGTATGAATGCGTGTGTGATATGTGTGTGGTGTGTGTGTGTGTGTGTGTGTGTGTGTGTGTGTGTGTGTGTGTGTGTCCTGCGATGGATTGGCATTCCATCCAGGGTGTATCCTGCCTTAATGTCCATAGACGCCTGAGATAGACACAGACACCCCGTGACCCGAGGGAAGATCGTATATAGCGGTAGAAAATGAATGAATATGTATGTATGCATGCATGTATATATGTATGTATGTGTGTGTGTGTATATGTGTATGTATGTATATATATATATATATATATATATATATATATCTATACCACACATTATGGCTATGCCATAGGTTTCATAGGTTTTTGCTAATAAACGAATTAAGTCTATTGCGCATGCACCCCTGATTTGATGACGTGAAGCTGTATGACCTAAAATAACCCACTGTGGGTTTCCCTTCTTCAGTGTGACGTGATGGTCGAGCAGTACGAAGAGGTTATTGAAGACTGGTATAAAGGCAGCCAGGAAGAAGACCTGATGACGTACCTGTGTGAGAAACATGTTCTGAAAGGACAAGACACGTGTAGGTTACAGTGCATCGAACACTTTTGCGTTTATAGACCGGGTTGAAAATATTCAGTATAAAAAAAAAAAAACACATCATATCCAATTCACATATGTCCACACATTTTCTAAAAAGATTTATTTGAAAACCACAACGTTCTATTTTTTATCATTTATTATTTGTTTCGATCGTATTAAATGCGTTCTGCTTCGTTTATGGATAAAAGTTGTATACATTTTCAAATGCACTCATTTACGCTCTTTTTGTTTGTTTGTTTGTTTGTTTACCCGAAGCGTGTCTGAACGAAGCTTGGGCTCAGAAGAAAGGCGATACCGCGGCCATTGCGCAAGACAAAAAGAAGAAGAAAAGCAAAAAGAAGGCCAAAGGTGGCGAGAAGAACAAGGAGAAGAAGGTAAAGAAAAAGAAAAGCAAAGCGCTCGACGGACGCGCCGACCAGCGGAACCCGGCGCAGGAGGGACATTCGTCTGACGAGGAGATACAGAAGAGTGTCCCTCTTCATCAGGAAAGAACCGAACTCTGACCTCTCGATCCACTTTGTGCTTCCTATATCTGTGTACGGTGTTCGAACCTTTAAAGTGTGATAATGAAGTTTTGCGCGTGGTGAATATTTTGCCCAAACAGAAGTCTTTATTGAGGAAGAGACTATTGAGCTTGAGTATTGTGCCTCGCTGTAATCATGGTTAAGGAGTGAAAAGACGGATCCATCATTTCAAACATCGTGTTTCAGTTAATTTGCATATAAGAGCCATAAAATGTGATTCATTTCTTCTTGCAAAACCTTTGGATTATTTGAGAAAAGGACGTTTCATTGGTTTAATTCTTATCCTTAAGCTCTGTCGACTCGGAACCTTTACATTGTTCAGGCACTATTTCACATCAGTAACGTTCTCTGTGTGTCAGTGTTATTTTCAATGATTTTTATATATATATATATATATATATATATATATATATATATATATCTATATATATATATATATATATATATATATATATGTGTGGTGTCTGTGGTGTGTGTATATAGATATATCTATATATGATGATATGATATGTATGTGTGTTGTGTGTGTGTATATATATATATATATATATATATATATATCTATATATATATATGTGGTGTATTCATATCTCTATATATATATATATATATATATCTATATATCTATGTGTGTATATATGTATAGTAGTCTCTATATATATCTATATATATATCTATATATATATATATATATGTATATATATATATATCTATCTCATATCTATCTATCATATCTATACACACATTTTTTAATGCCTATGCTTTGTGTTTGAAGCGCTGCTACTCCTAAAGGTAAAAAAAATGCGTTTTAGGAGAATTGAAGTATATTGCATTTTTAGACAGCTGGTTCTATACAACATGTGCTACCTGTGAATAGTACCTTACTGGATTAGACCGCTTTCTTTTTGTTTTTGTTTTCATATTCAATAAACGTAATTCGTTTGGTACGGTTATATTAAATTTGATTGTGAATGAGTTTGAGATATCGCTAGAAAGGAATTGATCGAACGCTTACTTCCTATTTTATTTACTTTAATTTAATATTATTAAATAAGAAGGGCACGGTGGTTTAGTGGTTAGCACGTTCACCCTCACACCGCCAGGATCCGGGTTCCAATCCCGTCTCGGCCATGTGTGTGTGGAGTTTGCATGTTCTCCCCGTGCCTCAAGGGGTTTTTCTCCGGGTTCTCCGGTTTTCTCCCGGTCCAAAAACATGCAGTTGATTTGCACCTTGTATGAATGTGTGAGTGTGTGTGTGTGTGTGTCCTGCGATGGGTTGGCATTCCATCCAGGGTGAATCCTGCCTTAATGCCCATAGACACCTGAGATAGGCACAGGATCCCCGTGACCCGAGGGAAGATCGGATAAAGCGGTATAGTTAAGAAGAGGTAGAATGCGGTAGAATATGAATGAATGAATATAATAATAACATTGTTAAATGTCAATTGTGGCTTCTTCCACTGTACTTGACCCGCTGTGTGAGAAGCGTTGCAGGTTCAGAATTTATTAAACATTATTTCTACTTAAACCCACGGACATACTCGGGCTGAATGATTAATCACATCTTTTTCCCAACCACGCAAGAGTAAAGCGAAAGTGTGGCTTTTAAAAAAGATGCTTCGCAGCGTCCGGTATCAGAGGTGTCAAGTGCTTAAATGGAAATTCGGGGGTTCTTACTGGATTATTATTCAGCCAAATTTTTGCTTTTTAATCCTTATATTTTCAATCCATTATCTGCACTTTCTCCTCCTTACATTTTAGAAGTAGCCTCGTTACTCCTCCTTATTTCGCTGTCATCAAATTAGACGATGATTTTATGGCGTGTAAAGGACTTGTGTAGGAACATTGCACATGAATAGCTGGAAAGAAATGTTATCTTGACTGCTTTCTTCTTCAGTCCGTTTAATTTTTGCACATGTGTATTAGATGCTGACATGGAATTTAAATCACTCATTTATTAGTGACGTGTGCAAAAGCGTCACTATTATAATCTCTCTCTGGCTTCGGTCAAATTTTCGGCGCGTAACTCGTCCCGCAGTTTTTATCCAATCGTCATGAATCATACCTTATATCGTGTGGCCCGATGGTGTAACGTGTGCTATTACTTTTATAAGGAATCGCCCTGTGGAATTCCGAACCCGGGGCCAAAAAGCAGGAATTTTTTCCTATAGAAAATGAATGGGGCCGAATTTTCGTGCCTAACAGTGCCTAACAGCCTGTGAGCGTCCGACATGCATATATTGGCATATCCACTTGTAGGGATCACTATCAAATACCTCCTGAACCCACACACGTTCGGAATTTCGGGAAATCCACAACATTCCAGCCCCATAGAGAACGAATGGGGAATGTTGAAATTTGACGTTATGCTGTTCGACCCGTGTTCGCCCGACATGCAGATTTGACATATCCACTCGTCTCTCAGAAAGAGCTAGCATTTCGAAATCAGTGCTAAATATTAAACGGACCAAGCTTTAAGTGCTCGCACCCGGATCTGTGGTTTACATCGGCAAGCATCACTCACATTTTCTTCAGGAGATGTTCCATGTCTAGTATGTTATTACAACAACATTCATACTGTATATAATGTAGTGTATATCATCATGGATGTCATTAAACATAATATAACATTCAAAAAATGTTGGCGATATATTCCTTTAAGGCAAATGTACTTCAGAGTACCAGCAGCCCTCCGCTGAACTCTCTTGGAAGGTCTTCTGTAGCAGCAGGACTAGATTTCTCTATTTCCCCCACACCACCTCAATGTCATGCTCTCTTTGCTAACCTCCTATAGCTCCCTGTGTCAGATTTATAATGCTCCTACTCGCCAACAAAGCAAAAACTTGAATCCATCTACCTTTAAACACTTGTCACACTTTGCACCGGTTCAAGCTCAATCCCGTCCTTTCATGCTCGACTGGACCCACAATCTCTGTGGATAAAAAGAGGGCATGGGTCAAGGTGGTTGGCGTGAATAAAAGGGTTCCTTTTTTCCTATGAAATAGAATTGTATACTTCTACGGGTAAAATCTGTGGTGCGGCAAACTGGAATTTGAAATTCTTTTGGGAAATTATAGACTCTGCGTCCTCCAGACTAAAGAGAAGAGGGACCGTCTAGCTATCCGTTCAAAAGAGTGCAGTATGGAGCTGCATAATGCATTTTAGCAATATTATTTGGTTATTAATTAATTAATTAATTAATTAATTAATTAATAATTAATAGTGAATTGTTCCCAGGTCGTGCCCAGAAAGAAGGTACCAGGGATAAGGTTTAGGGAATCTATAAACATTATTCATGAAAAATGACGCACACTCTTTTCATAATAAATAACCTAAATTGATTTCCACGCTTGTTTCGATGATGAATATGATTTTCCCTTTTCCCTTTTATCCCATTATCCTTTCTTTCACGTTTCTTCTTTTTCTACTTGAAATGTGACCCAATTAACCTCAAAATATTTGTCCATGCTCTTCTGTTGTTGATTATTTCTTTAGCCAGAGAAGACCTAAAATGATTGACATGCAAACTGTATGTACAGCCTTGGGTGTGTGTGTGTGTGTGTGTGTGTGTGTGTGTGTGTGTGTGTGTCCAGTGCAGGCCTAGATTTCTACCCCTATTCTTCAACATGCCCAATGGCTACACTCTGGACGTCTCTCTTCCCTTCGTCTCTCTCTCTCTCTCTTTCTCTCTGACTAAAAGGTTTTCTACACTGAAAATAATGTCAGTGACCTTTAAAGGGAAATATTGTTAAATAGTGGTTGTAAAAAAAATAGATTTTTTATATTAAAACAGTGTAAACAGTATGTTTTTATTACAATACAATAAAAAAAACAACAAAAAGCAAAAATTGGGTGGACAATTTTATAATAATGTGACATTCCACTTTTTTTGTACATAAATAATTAGTGAAAAATGTAGTTTTTAATCACGCTTGATTAGGAATTGATTTCTTTTGTCCAATCTTGTTCAGTTCTCTACAGAATGTCGATTTTGGAAACACGGACAAACTAATAGTCAAGTAAACAGTTTTAAAAATAAGAATTAAAAGCACTAAGTTGATTTTCCCAACAAACTTAAATACACCGCTTTAATACGGCACTTGGGGAACTGGACCGTGCTCTAAGAGGCTGATATAGTGACGTAACTCGGAGCGGATGCCCGAAAGGATGCGCCAAAGCGCACGTCTTGTGCCGTGATTCACTCCGCCACAGTGTTTTTTTTTTTTTTTCTTTTTTTCTTTCTTTCTTTCTTTCTTTTTCCCCGGTGCTTTTCCAGGGCAAAACTCGGAGATGGCGTGTAGATCGGAAGTGTTGAGTGAATAGTGAAAGATGGCAGAGAGGTCGGAGTTTAAGCTGAACGGCAGGAGCGGCGCGCATCACCACAGAGCCCGAGAAGCGACACTGTGCCTCCGAGTCATCTTCTTAGACGAAAGCGAGCGAGTTTTCGAGGTCGAGGTAAAAAAAACTATATATATATATATATATATATATAATATATATATATATATATATATATAATATTTACTTGTTTAATCGAATGCAGAATATTCTTTCTTTATGTAGGATTATTCAGGAAAAGAATCTGTGCACAAAGATGCTCCTGCTCCAGATTGACTTATTCCAACACATTATTTAGTTCTTTATTTTTATTTATTCGAATGTACATTTACGGGGGCACGGTGGTTTAGTGGTTAGCACGTTCACCTCACAGCGCCAGGGTCCGGGTTCGATTCCCGTCTCGGCCATGTGTGTGTGTGGAGTTTGTGCATGTCCTCCCCGTGTCTCAGCAGGTTTTTCTCCGGGTTCTCCGCTTTCCTCCAGGTCCAAAAACATGTTAGGTGGATTGGCACCTTGGAAAATTGTCCCTAGTGTATGAATGTGTGTGTGAATGTGAGTGTGTGTGTGCCCTGTGATGGGTTGGCATTCCATCCAGGGTGTATCCTGCCTTAATGCCCATAGACGCCTGAGATAGGCACAGACTCCCCGTGACCCGAGGGAAGATCGGATAAAGCGGTAGAAGATGAATGAATGAATGCACATTTACATGATGTACAGGACACGTAATTGAGATGATGGTTTATTATTGTCTCATATGTCAATAGCACAGGTTGTGTTTGTTGTAGTGTATGTGCCAAGCTATCAGGTTATCTTTTACTTTTACTCAAAGCGGTAATGACAATGAAAACATTGTAGTCAGCGATTTAGAGCCATTATGAAGAGGGTTGGCCTGGACTGGACACACACACACACACACACACACACACACATACATACACATTGTTCCTCACCAGGGTACATTTTGGATAGAGATATTGCTTCTAAAAAGAAAAAGTAAAATAAGAACACCTATTTTTCAGTTTTTAATAAATAATTGTACTTTATCTAACCGAATTTATCCCGTCGTTAAAAGTAGTACATTCAAAAGTGTGTAAAAGAGTGTAAGGATTCCTACACTACTTTCTTTTTAACCTCAAACTTACGTACAAACTTATGCTTTGTCATATACATAACTTGTGAAACATAGGTAAACTGTTGCATTGATTAAATATATGGAAAATACGTCAACTTCCTTCTGATCGGTGATTATAGAGTAGTTGCATCTTTAAAATTATTACATTTGTGTCAACATTTGAAGGCTAAGATATGGTACCAAACTTAAAATGTACAACACAATGACAACAAAGTTATAGTTAAAACGCAAACACAGCATTATTTATTTATTTATTTTTGACAAATGTTGGAACTGAACAACATGAATTTGATGTAATAAAGAGATTTGCAAACACAATTAGGTTAGTAATACTCCAGAATCTTGATTTGCTTCGACTGTTTACTGATACTGCATCTGCTCAAATTCTTCCAAACAACATTCCATACAACATAATGACTGGCAAGCCAAAAACAAAATAAAGACGCCTCAGGAATGAACGGAATTTCATCGATAAATAATCTATAAAGGCATTTAGAGGATTTCACGGGTGTTGAATGTAAGTCATTTCATGGGAAGTTACAGTAAAATTACTGACTGCTATAAATGATACATAGCACCCCTATAATACTGTGTGAAATCCTGTATTTATGTTTTTGGCATCAGTTCTACTAGCCTCGCATAAACCCTGAGCATCAAACTCCTCCAAATTCCTATAATAATTACAAAATGCACTATTCTATGTATAATTGAATGCAAAAATGCTAATATCCGACTAAATGTACACATAAAACGACTAATTAATATATTGTGTGATTGGTTTCGACACCCTGATTCCTTCACTGCACTTCTATATGTTTGTTGTACTGTATAATTTTACACAGGAAATAGATAAAGGAACTTACTGAAGGGAATAAAGTTGCACAAAGGAATATCTTGTTATAATTTGTCATTTAAAACTGATGGACAAATCATAGAAAGAGACATTTTAAACGCTATCGTCCTCATATAGTCACATTAAATGGCCTTTAAAGTCTTTTTGGGTCTTTCTTAAACAATCCCCTTAATCCACCTCCCTAATATGGCTTCTGACAAGATAATAGCAATGTTCTATCAAATCCTGTCACAGTAAATACAGGGCCAGGCTCTCACTCTCTTTCTCTCCTCCTCTCTCTCTCTCTCTCTCTCCTCCTTTCTTTCTTTCTTTCTCTCTTTCTCTCTCACACACACAAACACACAAACAAACACACTAGTGAAAGGATCGCTAGGCTATATTTTAATGGTGCCTAAATGAGGGTTTGAGCGTCACACACTTGCAGCCTTGATTGGATGTGGGCAGACTCTGTTGACTTGGGTTTTTTTTTCGTCTTCTTTTTTATTTATGAGATAGGCCAAAGGACAAAAGCGTTAGTCCTCGGAGTTCCTCAGAATGTTTTCTTTAAACAAATATATACTTGACTGAACCATAACAAAGTATTGTTTATGGGAAGCTTTTTCTAATATCTCAACTCACCTTTTTAATTCACTTCACTATACTTCATAATGGCATTCTAGTTTGACGTGAATATATATATATATATATATATATATATATATATATATATATGTGTGTGTGTATATATATATATATATTAAAATATATATACATATAAATGTATATGTTCATTCATTCATTCATCTTCTACAACTTTATTCGATCTTCCCTCGGGTCACAGTCTCGAGTCTGTGTCTATCTCAGGCGTCTATGGGCATTAAGGCAGGATAAACCCTGGATGGAATGCCAACCCATCGCAGGGCACACACACACTCACACACACACACACACATTCATACACTAGGGACAATTTTCCAAGGTGCCAATCAACCTACCATGCATGTTTTTGGACCGGGAGGAAACAGGTCCAAAATATATATATATATATTGGTTAGCACGTTCGCCTCACACCGCCAGGGCCCGGGTTCGATTCCTGTCTCGGCCATGTGTTTGCGGAGTTTGCATGTTCTCCCCGTGCCTCAGGGGGTTTTTCTCCGGGTTCTCCGGTTTCCTCCCGGTCCAAAAACATGCACGGTAGGTTGATTGGCACCTTGGAAAATTGTCCCGTGTGTGTGTGAATGTGTGTGTGTGTGTGTGTCCTGTGATGGGTTGGCATTCCATCCAGGGTGTATCCTGCCTTAATGCCCATAGACGCCTGAGATAGGCACAGACTCCCCGTGACCCGAGGGAAGGTCGGATAAAGCGCTAGAAGATGAATATATATAGTCGATGAGTTTGCTTTGTGCTATTATAATGATTTGGTCCTTTATTAAGAATATGCCTGAATCTGCAATAGAACAATATGTAGAGTCAAAGTTATTAGTTCTTATCTGATGCCTGATCTTATGGGTTCATAATGAATTGCTATGATGTTTATGGTTGCTGTATTAAGGTTCCTGAATCAGCAGCCTATATCCAGTTCAAAACTCTGATGAAACGCTAATGGCGAGGTTTTGCTTTCATTTGTGAATTTGCAGCAAAAAATCCAGGGCTGCGAATTTTTCGACAAGGTGTGTGGACACCTAAAGCTCGTCGAGAAAGAATACTTTGGCCTGGAATTCCGGCATCACAGCGGCAGCTACGTGAGTCGTTTGTGTTCGGAATCCATTCATTCGTCACCGTCCTGTAACAAACCACTACCAATGTTTTATTTACCAACAAAAAGCCGTATGAATATGCAAATGTACTACCGACGTTTCTGATCAAGAGTTATAAATGTCATATTTCGCGTTGGGGAGTAGAAAGACATGTTCTGACTAGTTTGAATCCTTCAGGTGTGGCTTGAACTTTTGAAGCCACTGGCAAAGCAAATCAAAAGTAAGTATATATGGATTGTTTGTGTGTTTGTGTGTTTAAGGTCACACAACAACAAAAATAATGCTTTATTAAGATCCGTTTTTGTTTTTTTTTTGATAGACACTAGCGAGCTGGCATTCCGTTTTATCGTGAAGTTTTTTCCACCAGACCCAGGCCTGCTGCAAAAAAGCTTGACCAGGTAATCCATGACCAATGTAGCAGATGCACAAATCCAATAATGTTTAATGGCATGACTTTCTCTGTTTAGTAGGCTTTCCTAAACAAAGGAAATACATCAAACTTTTGCTGGACCCCTATATGCAATATTAGTGTATGTGTGAGTGATGTATTTATCTTATATTTAACTTATTTTTAACTTTATATTGTTTTACACACTTATATTTATATATATATTTTTTGTAGGCCGAATTTAATAGATCATTTAAAGACATTGAAATGTGCTGTTAGTATAAAGGCTTGGTAGAGCAACTGGAGAAACAAACTTGTGCTCATAGTATATTAAGCAGAGTTTATTTTTGGGGAACACATAAAGATAATGTTTTTTTATGCTTCGATGATTTTAATGTTCTTCAGAAATAAACAAAATCTACAAAAGTGTTCTTTGTGAAAATAAGATAATAAAATACAGCAGAAGTTAACATACAACAGAAAGTATATATATATATATGTGTGTGTGTGTGTGTGTGTGTGTGTGTGTGTGTGTGTGTGTGTGTGTGTGTGTGTGTGTGTTGTGTGTGTGTGTGTACTCTATGTCTTAGTGGTTAGCACGTTCGCCTCACACCTCCAGGGTCCGGATTCGATTCCCGTCTCGGCCATGTGTGTGTGGAGTTTGCATGTTCTCCCCGTTTTTTTCCGGGTTCTCCGGTTTCTCCCGGTCCAAAAACATGCACAGCAGGTTTATTGGCACTTTGGAAAATTGTCCCTAGTGTATGAAAGTTTGTATGAATGTGTGTCTGAATGTGTGTGTGAGTGTGTGTGTGTGTGCCCTGCGATGGGTTGGTATTCCATCCAGGGTGTATCCTGCCTTAATGCCCATAGACACCTGAGATAGGCACAGGCTCCCCGTGACCCGAGGGAAGATCGGATAAAGCAGTAGAAGATGAATGAATGAATATTCCCTATGCCACATAATATTCCATAATAAAGCATTTCACTGTTACCTAAGCCACACACCTGCCACAGAAATAGCTATACATAGACCACATTGTTTATTTACATAGAGTACAGGGTTCGCACATTGAGCAACATGCAAGACAAAACGTCCAATCATAACAGGCCTTTCTAAAAGTGTGCTTCTGTGACTCTATTGGTGTTTACCTGATGTTCATAAAAACATTATATCCATAAACAGTATGCTTTAAAAGGAATGAATAACAAATTCTAGCCAATGTAGAAATGTAGTTTACCATTAAATGAATTCTTTAAATCCTATTCGTTTGCTTTCAGGTACCTATTTGCCCTGCAAATAAAACAGGATTTGGCCAATGGGAGTCTCACGTGTAACGACAACAGTGCTGCGCTTTTGGTCTCTCATATATTGCAGGGTAAGTCATGTTCCCTCAGGAAATCATATTTAGAGGATATATATATTGTATAATATAGACACAGGAGTTGGAGAATGAAACTGAAATAAAGCTATTTGTGCGTGGTCTGGAGGAAAGAAGTCAACACTTTCACATTCTCTAAGAAAGAGCGCAAGTGTGAAGGTTATCTATCTATCTATCTATCTATCTATCTATCTATCTATCTATCTATCTACCTACTCTATCTATCTATCTACCTACCTACCTACCTACCTACCTACCTACCTACCTACCTACCTACCTACCTACCTACCTACCTACCTACTATATCTATATATATATATATATATATATATATATATATATATATATATATATATATATATATATATGAGCAAATATATAGCAATAATGCAAGATAAATTATTGTAGGGGGACACAGTGGCTTAGTAGTTAGCACGTTCGCCTCACACCTCCAGGGGTCCGGGTTCGATTCCCGTCTCGCGCCATGTGTGTGTGGAGTTTGCATGTTCTCCTTGTGCCTCAGGGGGGGTTTTCTCCAAGGTTCTTCCGGTTTCCTCCCCCGGTCCAAAAACATGCACGATGTATTGCGGTAGGTTGATTGGCACCTTGGAAAATTGTCCCTAGTGTATGAATGTGTGTGTGAATGTGTGTGAGTGTGCCCTGCGATGGGTTGGCATTCTATCCAGGGTGTATCCTGCCTTAATGCCCATAGACGCCTGAGATAGGCACAGACTCCCCGTGACCCGAGGGAAGATCGGATAAAGCGGTAGAAGATGAATGAATGAATGAATGAATGGATTGTTGTATTTGAAAGAACAAACATATTCCGAACATATAGCATATTTTCATTCTTTTTCTTTTTTCTTCCTGCAGCTGAACTTGGGGATTACAATGAAGAGTTAGACGCACATCATCTGGAAAATAAGCAATATGTTCCGAATCAGGAGTACTTGGACCACAAGATTATTCGTTTTCATAAGAAACACAGGTGCACCTCCTCACATGCAGCACACATCATTTCCATACTTGTTCAGATGTATTTAAACAAGTGTTTTGCATTGAGAAATTGAACAATAGGCACAGATTAATACAGTATGTCAAGACTTTAATCTTGCGCTTATATAGGATTAAACATTAAGAAACAATCGTACAGTATTTAAAACCGTTCGTTCTTGCTGAGCAGAGGTCACACTCCAGCCCTGTCAGATATCCATTTGCTGGAAGTGGCTCGGAAATTGGATATGTACGGCATTCGGCCGCATCCTGCCCAAGATGGAGAAGGCATGAGGATTAATTTGGCTGTTACCCATCTGGGTGTGCTGGTGTTTCAGGTAACAGCCTTAAATCAGTCTGCACCACTAAACAGAAGCTGAACTCCCTGTTATTATATTGCTTTTAATAATGTAATTGAAAAAAATGACTTTTCTTCCCAAGGGGAACACGAAAATCAATACCTTCAGCTGGGCTAAGATTCGCAAACTGAGTTTCAAGAGGCGAAATTTCCTTATCAAACTTCATACAGAGGCTGGGGTAAGCAATACAATACCATTCCCACGCTTCCCGTGTTCTCCTTCAATATTCTAATAGCTATTATTTTTTCAACGTGATTTTTTTCATGTCCTCCATGCTTTACATCAGGGACGGCGTTCTGATTAAAAAAACTTGCCCTTTTCCTTTAATATAGTGATGGAGACACAATGACCAAATTTCATCACTGTTTTACTTTTGTTTAACACTGTACTCTAAGAACAATAACACTTTAAGAGTGCACACGGCTCGTTAAAAGACTCAATTTGCACAGACTCGTAAATTACACTTTTCCTGCACCGGTATTTTATTGGTTCTATTCCCCCGATACCCCTTTTCTAATTATAATTAAAATCTATACTATCTATCTATCTATCTATCTATCTATCTATCTATCTATCTATCTATCTATCTATCTATCTATCTATCTATCTATCTATCTATCTATCTATCTATCTATCTATCTATCTATCTATCTATCTATCTATCTATCTATCTATCTTACATACTAAGAGCTTTGGCGTGGTTTGTATTTGTATAACAATGCGCATGTTTCGTATTACGCACGTGTCTGTGTGGAACAGCCTTCTCGCAGGGACATGGTTGAGTTCACGATGGCAAGCCGGGATATTTGTAAAACCTTCTGGAAGATGTGTGTGGAGTATCACGCCTTCTTTCGCCTGGCTGAGGAACCCAAACCATCTCAAAAGTCATTGTTTTCCAGCAAAGGATCCAGCTTCAGATATAGGTAAAAAACAGAGACAAGAATAAGTAAGAACACATTTGGTAATACACAATACACTTATTTTCTAAGGTCATATTTCAAGAAGGGTTTTCATTTTGTTTCCCTTTGCTTTAGTGGCAGGACACAAAAGCAGCTCTTAGAAGGTTCCGTCACTGGGGAACATAAACATGTACCATTTGAACGGTAAGAAATGCATTTGTTTTTTTAGTTTGGTAATGTAAACATTTGTTGTTTATCAATGCAGAGATTTATGGGGAAGGGGTAGCTCGGCCCTTAAACCTTTGTCCTCTAGGGGGCGCCATATCATATCAGGGTTTCATGGTGCTGTAATGTATATTTGACACATAAAGACTATTCTGTTGTAAAGGTCTGTATGTTGTTTTAAGGTCAAACTGCAAGCTTTCCCATGAGTCTCGGCAGTGCAAGTCGTCCCCGGACTTGCTCACTGACGTCTCCAAACAGGTACCATGTTTTTCATTCATTCATCTTCTACCGCTTTTATCCGAACTTCACTCGGGTCACGGGGAGTCTGTGCCTATCTCAGGTGTCTATGGGCATTAAGGCAGGATACACCTTGCATGGAATGCCAACCCATCGCAGGGCACACACACACACACACACACACACACACACACACACACACACACACACATTCATACACACATTTATACACTTGGGACAATTTTCCAAGGTGGCAATCAACCTACAGTGCATGTTTTTGGACCGGGGGGGGAAACCGGAGAACCCGGAGAGAAACCCCCTGAGGCACGGGGAGAACATGCACAAACTCCACACACACATGGCCGAGACGGGAATCGAACCCGGACCCTGGTGGTGTGAGGCGAACCTGCTAACCACTGAGCCATCGTAGCCCCTCTATAGATACATATATATCTTAATACTAACATGCCTATTGAAACAAATCTGACATGGCCATTGTTGTGTTTTGTAATACTTAAACATGGTGTTTCTGCAGCTTTATGAGCAATCCTATCAGTTCCCGCGCCTCGGCGTTTCGAAGCACGGGCCAAACGCGCTTGCTGAAGGCCTGGTTCGGTCGTGTCCTTTGTCGAGGATGGCGGCGAAGTCAGGCAGGTTTGCGTCTCCAAAACAGCGTTCCATGTCCACATCGGCAGCAGAGCGTCAAGGCCGAAGCTCTCAAAGGCCTGGGGCGAGGAGAAACCAGTCCCCCGGTTCCCAGCACTTAGTCCTTCTCTACCCGAACAATCCTCACCTGCAATTCCACCCAGTGCTGCCAACTTTCCCTTTGGCGACGTACCCTTTTTTACTCCAGGATCCGACGTCGTCTTCGTTAGACCGTCTGACGCATGTCCACCAGGGTATCAAGCCTATGAAGTATGTACCGAGGCAAACGGCGCACCCGGCTTCCTCTTTGTCCCCGCCACAACGCCAACAGCGTCTGCAACTCTCCGGAATTGGATTGGCTGGGTCTAGGCTGTGCCCGCTATCAGAAGGACCACTTGGGGTCGGCTTAAACAGAAGACGCAACATGGGACGAATAGAAGCAGGGCATTACAGCGACGACTCGTCCTTTCAGAGTGCATTACCTTCCCGGGCCTCAAGCCAACCGGATGTCAAGTTCCCGAGACCTGGGCTAGCCACGTCAGCTGCTGCGTATGCCTCGGAGTATCGCCCCCTCGGCTATTATCCTCACCTGTCACAACACAGAGTCCCTTCCAGGCCGACCTATCTTCCACTAAGCCCTCCCCCTCTGCCAGACAGACCCACCTCTTTATGCGTCCTCAGCACCGGCAGTTACAGCGACTCCGACTCGGAACTCTTTTATCCGTGCTACTGTCCTGCCGTAGGGAAAGTGGTACATCCTGGTCCTCTAGCGCATATGCGTTTCTCGTCCGGAAGCCTCCAGCTAGATGAAGAAGAGGGAGAAGATGGGGAGGAGGGGGAGGACGATGAGGTGTGTGAGAGCGAGGGGGGAAATACCGCTCTGACGTCTGTCAAGGTGATGAAACTGTAGAGCTCCCAAACACAACGTCATTCATTTATTCATTGGGGAGCCTCAGGCGTCTTGGGGCATCAAGGCAGGATACACCCTGTACGGGGTGCCACATTCATACACTAGGGGCAATTTTCCAAGGTGCCAACCAACCTACCGTGCATGTTTTCTGAGAAAATTTTCTGTTTTCGCAGAATCGAACCCCAGACTTGTTCGCATTTAATAAGCACATTAACGATGAAGTAACTCTTTGTATAAAGGATAATTCATTTCTAAATGTACTTCCTACTTGACGGTACGTCCAATTACGGCAGGGTTCAGTCCAGTCGGCGTGATTTCCACAGCGTTCCCCTTTCACTTTCCTTTCCTGCAGAGCAAAAGCTAAATGATTTCATGGAGAAAGGACATTTATAAAGCAATAAAAATAGCACGCTATATGATTGTAAGTCAGTGGAGTCTGTATTGGGGGGAAGCCCAAAAAGACCTGCTTTTGTCTTTGGGGATCCCTGATTCCGACCGAGTGATGGAATCATAAGCTTCTCCTAATAACAAAGAAATAACTCCATGGAAGACAACAAGGAGCGACATCTACACCAACATATATACGTTTTTAAGGTATGAGTGGATAGTAAATAAAAACAGTGGAATCAGGACATGAGACTGGCGAGGACAAGGGGTTTTACATCACAAACAACAATATTGATTTTCTTCATGGACTTTTAGTTGATGGTTCTTTTGTATGTCTGGAAAATGTCTGGAGATGTTTGTCATTGTGTGATGAAAAATGATAGTAGATTGCAGGACAACTTTGATTAACAAATTAATTCATTCATTCATTCATCTTTCATTCATCTTCTACCGCTTTATCCGATCTTCCCTCGGGTCACGGGGAGTCTGTGCCTATCTCAGGCGTCTATGGGCATTAAAGCAGGATTCACCCTGGATGGAATGCCAACCCATCGCAGGGTACACTCACACACTCACATTCACACACACATTCATACACTAGGGACAATTTTCCAAGGTGCCAATCAACCTACCGTGCATGTTTTTGGACCGGGGGAGGAAACCGGAGAAAAACCCCCTGAGGCACGGGGAGAACATGCAAACTCCACACACACATGGCCGAGATGGGAATCGAACCCGGACCCTGGCGGTGTGAGGCGAACGTGCTAACCACTAATCCACCGTGCCCCGCTTAACAAATTTGCCATACAAAATAGTAGAAAAACCCCTGACGCAGAGAGTTTACATACTGACATAAAGACTACGGTTACACGTTTCATAATAATAAACATTTCAAGTTAATTGAGCACTCAGGAAAAAAAAAAACAATTAAACATAAATGGCTGTCAGTCACGTGATTAATCGGATGATTATCTGGTGATTAATCACAACTGAATGGAACCTCAAAATAACATTGTTGCATGCTTTATGCAAATGTATGATTATTATTAGTGAATCCAAACTCAAAACAAAATATTTTAAGTAACGATGCAATGTTGTGAATAATAATGGTGTTTTTTTGTTAAATTACGCATCTCATTAGGAGACTAAACAGCCACTTTTGGACTCGGCACATCAGTAAAACAAATGTTTAGTAATTAAAAATTATATTCCTGTCAAGTTTGTTTATTATGATTTATTTTTAAATATTTGATTAAAGAAAGGATGTCTGGAACAACTGTGGTGCTGCATTGAAGATTTAAATGTTGTGTATTTTATATTTATTTATATTTGTGATGATATATGTTTAGACTAGTGTAATCAGGATGTCTATATGATGTATAAATAATCTTATATTTTACTTTGAATCCGGAAAATAGTTACATCAGCGCAGACAAAACATGAAAAAAATGACTTTTTTTTTTTTTTAAGATTAATTAAAGATGAACCTTTATTGAATCATTTCCAAAGTGCAGGATATTGACCCCAGGACACAATACAAACATTTATTATTTTTGTTTATGTCAGCTAAAATGCTCCACAATTAAAAATGACATTCAATGCTATATTTACATTATCATACGGCCAATTTAATACGCAAAAGAAAAACTCCAATTAAAACATATGGCATGGGCTCCACCTGCAGGACGTAGTTGGTACTGCAGTGAATGATTCAGGATATAGCGGCTGATGATATCTTACAGGTGTCTTGTTTGGCTCGTGTGGAAAGTAGATTGTAAAATAGCATGCTGAAAATTGTTTTCCAAGGGACAGCCGATCAACGGAAGTAAATAGCTGTAAAGCAAAAGGTCGTAAGCATTTTGTTTTGCTTCATTTGCATTATTCAGCTGTTTGTTATAACCATGCACGGAGCTATATTATTATCGTCTGCTATTGCTGATCGAACATTCACCGCGTTCAGGCGTTTTACATTTCCTACACTAATCTAAAATCCCTGTTCACAGTTTGAGGAAGTTTACACCTTATATAAACAATACAAAAAAAAAAAGTGCAAAAAAATTCATCTTCCAGTCTTAACACACTAATCTATAGTTAAACATGAAAGTATTAATGAGCTAAATGCAAGCCTCCGTTAAGTATACAGGGTTAACGAATAAACTAAAGTACTGGAGGCAGAACGGAAAATTTAAAAAAAAAAGAAGAAAAAAAAAAGATAAAATAAAAATCCTCTTCAGCGGATCATCTTGATTGGCTTCACAACTTCACAATTAAATAAAATCCCCACAAGCTGTTCAATACAATTAAGCAAACAACAGCACCTGAAAAAAAAGTCTCCGAAAATGTGCAAAAAGGATATTGTACATCGACATGAAGTTGAACCTTATCATTATTTTAAACGATTAAAATATCAAGCACGTGTTAATACTGCAATGAAAGTTGCCAAGGTCCTCGATTTGAAAGTGCTAATGAGAGATCAATCACGGTTCACATTTAAGTTAAGAAAATTGCATAGGACATCTTGGCTGCATCATTTATTTATTTTTTCTTTCCTTTTTTCCCCCCTTATTTTGTCCTTTTTTTAACATTTTTTTTTAAAACTCGTCAGCATACAGTTTTTTTTTTTTTGATACTTATTCAATAGTAAATATTTCCCCAAACTAATAAATTCCATTATTAAACTAAATGTAATTTTGGCAAAAAAACAAACCACAAAACAAAACAAAAATAAAACCCATCGATATCAGGGATGAAATGAGGATTCATTCATATGGAGGCAGGCGGTTTTGCAGCGAGACGCAGTTCCAGAAACCCCCCCATGTCGTTCCACACTGCATCCACTTCCGGTTCAACAAATCAGCAGCAGGAATGTTCTGGGATGTGATCCTAAAAGAATACAAAGGGATGGGGGGGGGGGGGGGGGGGGGGGGGGATAGAGAGAAAAACGAAAACAAAAGTGAAAGAGAGAGAGAGACAGGTAAGAAGACAGTAAAACAGAGAGAGTGCTAAACAGAGAGAGACCACGTTGATACTGAAAGTACAATCGGTTCATTCATTCATTCATTCATTCATCTTCTAGCGCTTTATCCGATCTTCCCTCGGGTCACGGGGAGTCTGTGCCTATCTCAGGCATCTATGGGCATTAAGGCAGGATACACCCTGGATGGAATGCCAACCCATCGCAGGGCACACACACACACACACTCTCACATTCACACACTAGGGACAATTTTCCAAGGTGCCAATCAACCTACCGTGCATGTTTTGGACCGGGAGGAAACCGGAGAACCCGGAGAAAAACCCCCTGAGGCACGGGGAGAACATGCAAACTCCACACACACATGGCCGAGACGGGAATCGAACCCGGACCCTGGCGGTGTGAGGCGAACGTGCTAACCACTAAGCCACCGTGCCTTACACAATCGGTTCAATGAATGTAATATTATGAGTTTCCCCTGTCACTATACAGGCTCCTCCCCTTTGAAGTTCATTTTCTATATAAGCGCCAGATCACTTCTTGTTGTTCGTTTGTTGGGACGTTGACAGGATGTAAACATCTCCCACCTGGTAAAATGCCTTACATCGGTGCTTAAGTGTTTTTGTTTTTGGTGTTTCATATGTTTGATTAATCGGTTGATTAATGGGTTATCGGTTAACACGCTTCTCAGGTGCTACAAAACCTAGAAAAGTTTATTTACTTCAGCAATCTCTCTGTTCCAATATTTTCAATTATTAAACAAAATGAACAAAAAAAAACACAGTGTGGCAATGTTTGAGTTGTTTATGCTATTTAGAATTTAATTATTTACCTCACACCCAAATATCTTCAGGGTAAAGAACTGCCTGCCATGCAAATACTTTTGGAAAGGACAGTGATCCGACTTTCCATGGGCTTAAAATAATACGTAACCTACCCGGGTATTTTACGTGTACAGCTTTAAAGTGCAAATTTACATATTACAAAAAATAGGGATTAAAAATTGCTTGAATGATGATATTCGGAATGTCAAATAACTTGTTGCTGATTGTTGATATTATTAATTGCCGCGTATTACAATTATTAGGTGTGCAAATCATAATATTACATTATTCACACTTGTATGCCATTATCCGATCTTCATCCGATGTTCCCTCGGGTCACGGGGAGTCTGTGCCTATCTCAGGCGTCTATGGGCATTAAGGCAGAAGGCAGGATACACCCTGCATGGAATGCCAACCAATCGCAGGACACACACTCACACACACATTCACACACTATGGACAATTTTCCAAGGCGCCAATCAACCTACCGTGCATGTTTTTGGACTTGGAGGAAACCGGAGAACCCGGAGAAAAACCCCCTGAGGCACGGGGAGAACATGCAGACTCCACACACACATGGCCGAGACGGGAATCGAACCCGGACCCTGGCGGTGTGAGGCGAACGTGCTAACCACTAAGCCACCGTGCCCCCTTTGTATGGCATTATATAAAATAAAATGTGTGTGTGTGTACACACACACCATACACACCTTTAGTAGAGGAAAAAGAAGCGAGCTCTCTGTGTGCTGGTGATGGCCTCGGACATGTTCCTCACTTTCAGGTAGTTCACAAAACCTTTAAAGAACAGCAGGAGACCTGAACACACACACACACACACACACACACACACACACACACACTTTAGTTACTGCATAAGAAATTCTCCTATATGTTTTTTTTTTAAAACAATATATTGAACATTTTAAACTATCAGCCTAATAAAAGTTTCACAAATAATAAATAATAAATTACCAAGGACCAGAAATATCCACCAGAGCCAGTACTGTCCGTTAAAGTACCCGGTGAAATAATCAGAAAACTGAAAGAACAACAACAACAACAAAAAACAAACAAACCCCATTAACTTAAATTCGACATCGAAAGGTGCATTATGGGTACATGCATTTCCTACTGTAATGCACCGGGGGATTTATTACAGCAGGTTTCTTTACTCAGGATAAACAAATATGTTGAACAAACTCAAAACAAGCAGTTTCTTCGCAAACTCGTACAATACATAATACAATAAAATCCCCGTGGTTGTGTTTACCCTGACGATAAGAATCCACTTGATGAGTGACAGGCCGAATCCACAGATTGCACCGTAACGGCCGGCGATGGTGTTTGTGAGACAGAAGGACAAGCAGAAACCAATCCAGTTAAACAGGAAGGCCACTGCAGACACACACACACATTATATTATGTAGTAATAATAATAATAATAATAATAGAAGCACGCACAAAGCCGCACACCCATAATGAGAGAAATAAAAACACAAACACTTACTGAAGAAGGCCAGCATAAAGATGCCATCGTTTCCCACACGCAGCTGATCAACATCACTGAAATCGTCTCGGGGAGGAAAATCCTCATCCTGACACAAATAAATAGCGGACAAACGATAGAGACAAAATGTCGCACGACGCGTATAAAGTTGTTTGTTTGTTTTTGTGTGTAACTGTCAATGTCCCATACCCGTGGTAGACTGTCCCCGGTCGAGGCTGCGAGCTCGGCTGCCTTGGCTTTTTCCACCTCGTCGTAAGTGGGGAGTGACGTGGCCACACTGTACGGGGGTGGAACGGGAAAATCCCCCTGAAACACGCGCTCTGCGGACACACACACACACACACACACACACAGTTTCAGGGCTTCAAATAGGTTGCAGCATACTGGAGGAACGACTCTGCTTCTGATCATCCATAAACTTCCATATCATATTACTAAATGATACTGTTGTGTGTGTACAATCAATAACACCAAGTGGCCAAAAGTATTTGGACAGTCACGAATCACACCCCAAACTGTTGCCTTGAGGTCTGAAGAATGCATCTGTCCCTGTATACTGAATTAATAACAAGGGCCCAGCCAAAAGGGCCCAGCCACTGTGAACCGGAATGCCGATTACAAAACTGCATCGGTCTGTAATGAAAAGCACTGCATGCTTTTAGAAAACACCTTCAGTAATCACACTCCACGCGTTCCACGCGATTCGGTAAATAAAAGCTCTATCCAGGGTTCTCACTCTAAGCCAAATGTCAAATTCCTAAATAGATGAAATTCCATGACCCATGTTTAATGAACCTAAAAAACATTTTTTGGCCTGACAAACTGCATCCTTTACACCAGCAAAGCTCCGTAGCGAGCTTTTCTCCAACTGAATGCATTTTGTGCAATGAAAAATATGACAAAAAAAAAAAAACCTGCTGAGCAGAAAAAAATTCCTGTATCAGATACTAATGGAAAAAACATTCCCCTTCC
>JACRUU010000029.1:1821187-1841187 GCA_030449085.1 Kryptopterus vitreolus | reverse complement strand
CCTGTGATAAAATCGATGTATTTTTCCAGCTGTGGTTAACGTGTCAGCATGCAAAACTGCTTCGCCGGTGTGTATTTCGATTGTGACTTAAACTAAAGGAGACTCGACCCTATCAGAGCATTTTTGTGACAGTTAGGAATAAACACAGTTCTTTCACGGCTTGAAGTAAATGCGCTATTACGAACAATAAATAAACCTATTGATGCCTCATAATCAAATTCCCAAAACAATGTCTTGATCCAAGACAAGGGTTCATTTGTAGTATATGCATGTTTCTATATATCATATGTTATATATTATTTAGTATTCTATATCTATATATTATATATGAGCTAGGTCTTTCACGGAACTGAATCACACTTTTTTTTCTCTCACATTTCTGTATAAAATCTTGAGACTCCTGTTTGTGAATTTCTCATCACGCAATGCTCATAGAGATCCCACATTTTCCCCCTTTTATTTATTTATTTATTTATTTATTTATTGTTGACGTGAATAAAACCTGAAGCTCTTCACCTGTATCATGAGATCCTGCCACATATTTGGTTAAATCGAATAAGACGAGACAAGAATAGCGACATTAGAACAGCATACAAGTAATCCCGGTTCACTAAATACCCTATATCCACGATCCCTCCAGATCTGCTCCTGTACCTAAGAAAAGACTACTGATTAAAAGCTAAATAAATGGGTTTTCAGCCGAGACTGAGACTCGCTGAGACTGGGTCTGAATCCCGAACACTAATTGGCAAGCTGTTCAAATACGCTGCCGCATTGTAGGAGAAAAGCTCCGCCCCCTGCTGTAGTCTTTGAGATACCAACAAATAGCCTGCACCTCTAAGTAGGCATGGAAGATCATAATAGTACAGAAGTTCACACTGAGCACTGGGGCCCCTCAGGGCTGCGTGCTTAGCCCGCTGCTGTTCCCTCTGCTGACTCTATCTATCTATCTATCTATCTATCTATCTATCTATCTATCTATCTATCTATCTATCTATCTATCTATCTATCTATCTATCTATCTATCTAAAACTGGCTGCTTCTGTCATGGCAGTAAAGACTACCTTATTCTGGGTAAAAACACTTTCTCTTGTTAGCATGACAAACCCTTTCATGTCAACATGGGCATAAAACACCTTCCAAATCCTTTGAGCATTGGAAGAACCAACGGGCCGGATGTGGCCCACGGACCGTAGTTTGCCCACCTCTGATGTAGGGGATGCTTTGCTGGTTATACTCTTGGTGACTTTATGCAAAATCGAGGGCATACGTAACCAGCATGACTAAACACAGCGACGTGCCGTCCCATTTCGTTTTTGCACTTCAGTCAGGCCACTCACGTTTCCCAATGACAATGACACAATGACCCCAAACTCACCTCCAAGTTATGTCAGGTCTATTTGTTAGTCTTCATCATTAATACGCAATGTTAACAAATAAAGAAGTAAGACGGTGTGTCCAAACTGTCGTGTACAAAACCGGTACATGTGCAGACCTTACCGTAATATCAGTTTTATCTAGTTGCTAACATTCTATAACTTCTATAAATGATAAATTATATAACTACATAAAGATACTAAAAATACAAGCTTGTTTATAACCTCGACGTGTATCTGACTCTGTCCGTATCACCTCTAATTTCAGTACAATTAATGATGACATGAAAACCCCATTATTAAATTAAATTAATTTCAATGAATTATTAGGCGCACGGTGGTTTAGCGGTTAGCACGTTCGCCTCACACCGCCAGGGTCCGGGTTCGATTCCCTTCTCGGCCATGTGTGTATGGAATTTGCATGTTCTCCCCGTGCCTCAGGGGGTTTTTCTACGGGTTCTCCAGTTTTCTCCCCGGTCGAAAAACATGCACGGTAGGTTGATTGGCACCTTGGAAAATTGTCCCTAGTGTATGACTGTGTGTGAATGTGAGAGTGTGTGTGTGAATGTGTGTGTGTGTGCTCTGTGATGGGTTGGCATTCCATCCAGGGTGTATCCTGCCTTAATGCCCATAGACGCCTGAGATAGACACAGACTCCCCGTGACTCGAGGGAAGATCGGATAAAGCGGTAGAAGATGAATGAATGAATGAATTATTATTCAATTAATATTAAATTAATGATTATTAAATCATAATTTTCATTTTTTTTGCTTTTAATAATGTATGTTTTTTTAATTAAATATTATTCAAGAAAATCAGACCTCATTTTGCATTTGGACACACACACACACACACACACTACACAGTTTTGCAACAGTGAAGGTTTTTTTCCCACTGATACTGCATAAACTAATCTGGAGATCACTCAATGAATTTTTTATTTTCCACTGACACATATCACATGCTGACAATGACATTAGCCAGTGTTTTAAAGTCTTATAGTTTGTGTTGTATGTATGTGTGCGTGTGTGTGTGTGTGTGTGCCTGTGTGGTTAGTTTCCACAGGAAATGGCGTACAAACGTAGACTTCACTTTCTCAGAAGTGTGTGTGTGTGTGTGTGTGCCAAATAGAGAGAAAAAAGACAGTAAGAGAAAAAAAAAGAACGAACCCTGCTAGTCCCCCCCCCTTTTACCGAATACAATGTTCTTAAAGTTTTCACAGCCATAATACCATTTAGCTGAGAATGAAATTCCATAGACAAATGATTTATTTACACGTTTAAAGCATTATTGAAATGCATGCTGAAATATTACGGTGGTTCACTGGAGGCACAGATCACACCAGACACCAGTAGTTGACATGATGTGTGGGCGATGTGTGTGTGTTTACAGGTTACTGAGGTTTTTGACTTGTAAACATGTTCATTTTTAAGTGTTCACGTTCATTTAAGGTAATCTTTGTAAGCTTCGAAACATTCCACAGATGTCAAAATAGCATGTTGTGTGTGTGTGTGTGTATGTGTGTGTGTGTGTGTGTGGGAAATATTTCCAGTGTCTTCTAATCAACCCGGGGTGGTTTCCTCAAATCAACAAGTCCCAACTAGCGTTGGAGGAGGAGGAGGGTTGTGTTAATAAGAACATCCAGGGTGGTATGGAGAAGGATGGGAACAACAGAACAATATGATTTTTATTATTATTATTATTTGTATTTTTTTTATCTTAAATCACTATTTGTTTGGAATGACCTACTGTGGTAAAAGTGGAATAAAACACTTGATATAAAATCGTATAAAACCCATACGATAATGGCCCCAGTTTTGTGCTTCTTTATTTGATATGGAACAACCCAGTGAAGTTTAAACCCTTCTTGCAGACCAATGCGTTTGAAAATGTACTATAGCTGCAGATCAGAGGCACTAAAAGGTGAAGTAGCCATGCCGAGGCTTTTTTTTTAAATATAGACGGGTAATAATTAAATAGTAAATCATACAACATTAAGTCTACACCTTATTGATTCCTGTAAATTATAAAAAAAATACCACATAAAGTATATCCAATACAATCCACAATGTCTCTATGTGAGTTTGTATGTGTACCAGGTGTTCTCTCTCTCTCTCTATCGGCTGTTCTGCCGTCTGAAACGTGACCCGATAGAAGGTCTCGGCAACAAAAACGCCACAGAAAGTCTCCACAATGCCTCTTTGTAAGCGGATGTTACAAAAGCAGTAAGAATAATAATAAAAAAAGACGTAGAAAATAGAAGAAAATAACACGGTTCAATTTCAAACAACGTTAATATATTTTCTGCTTCTTCATGTATATAACCTTGACACACTCTCTCATTCGCAGTATTTACAGCGTGTTAGCATGATAGGTGCCTCTGTAAAAAATAAATACTTGTTTGCATAATAAGACGTAAAAATAAATATCTCTTTGACATTAGAGCGTTATTATTTTGTAATAAGTATTAAGTAAAAATAAAAAAATAATATATATTTTTTTAAATGTACACATAATACATTAAAACGTGCCATAAACGTTTTATTTATAAAGATTGACAATGTGGCACTTTTTCACGGCTCAAAAAATGAAAAATTAAAATAAAATAAATAAAAATCTCTGAGGCACTTCTCAAATGACTAATGTTTTAAATAGCTATAAGTATAAAAAGGTGTGAAAAGTGTTATTGCTGGTTATAGCAAGATTATTATACATGATTCTGAGTGAAAAAAAAAAAAAAAAAAAAAGAGGAGTCAAAATCACAATTGTGAGACAAATTGAATCACGAGTCAAAGCGAATCCAATTCCTGAGTTAAAAATAGTTCGATTCACGAGTCACTGAGTTTCGCCGCTTCGCACTTTGCTTTTCGCTCATGTACAGTGTCAAAACTACATTCTGTCAACAAAACAACAATAAAATATATCAAACTGTCCACACTGAAAATGACTATTTTTATGGGGGGCACTTTGGAAGCTTAGTGTTTAAGTAATCAGATCTAAAGATTCTAAATTTAAATTCACACTAAGCTGTCACTCTTGGGCCCCTGTTAAAGGCCCTCAAACCCATAGCTGTTGAGTTATATGAACACGTAGGTCATTCTGGATAAGGGCTCTACCAAATGCCTTCAATGTAAATTTCTAGTCTACTGTGCTGCAAATATATCAACGATCAAAAATGTAATAAAAAGAACTGGCACCGTCTCAATAATTTTTCTGTCGGAAGAATAGAAAAAGAGTGAAAAAAATTCAATAATATTATGAATACCTGTCTAACAATGTGTTGGTCCCCCTTTTACTGGACCAAACCTGACCTGTAAAGCATTAACAGCAATTTGAACTCCCCGTTGACATTCGTTAATGAGCCTCGGCTGCCCATGACCCTCTCTCCGGATCAGCACTGTTCCTTCCTTAGACCACTTTTCATACTGACCACCCCACAGTAGCTGTAGTTCTGGCGATGCACTGCCCCAGTCGTCTAGCTCAAATCCTTACCCATTATTCCTAACCCATCTCATTCACTTCACCAGGCACTTCATGGCTTGGCCTATTATTAAAAAGTACAACAAACACCAAATATACAACAAAAAACGCAAAACACCGTCTTCATCAAAACAGTGAAGTAAAACCAAATCAGAAGTCGTGCGCAACTTTCGGATTCTTGCATCTACACCCGGTCCGGTGGGTGCAGTTGTGGCAGAGTTGGCAGAGAGTCAGGCAGCCTCGTGCTGGTCCGTAACACAACAGGCAGGGCAGGATGAAAGCCATGGCGGCGGCCACGCTCCATCGCGTGCACCTCCGGGACTCGCGGCAGGAGAACGGGGCGTCGGCGCTGGAGTCCTCGTCGTCGTTGGAGCAGTGGTAAAGCACGGCTTTGAGGCAGCATACGCACGTGGTGTACTCCACCACCGCCTCGGCCGAGCACAGGCACCGGCGGCCGCACAGCCAGCAGCTCGGGAGGGGTGTGGGAGCAGTGCAGTCCCGGCACTTGCAGCGGCTGCAGCGGTCGCACGGACTCGGGTGGCTCTTGTCGTGTTGCTTGTCCGTTTCCTGTTGCGATTCCGATTTGAAATGCTTGTGATCGGTGGAAGCGCTTCCCAGGAGCCCCGTCTCTTCCTCTTCCAAGTCGCCGCTTTTGGGTTGCTCCTGTATCGGCTCCCTTCGCGGACTCCTCTGGGACTCCTCTGACGTGTCCCGCTTGGAGTCAAAGCTACATGGTTGTTCCTCCACTGCTGTCGCTTTTTGGTCCGCGGTCCTCGAAATGCTTAGCTCCTGCGTGCATATCACAGAGGATCCCTTTTGCGCATCCGGGTCGCTTTTCTCTGGCTGCTCCTTCACCACGTTTTCACCGTCGCGTCCAACACTCCCTTGTTCTGACGACGCTCCAATCTCGGTAGACCTCTGCGCACTTTGAAGCGAATGCGACGAATCCTGAGGGTGATCGTCTGGACCGTCTACCCGAGCGGCGTCAGGGGCCTGTGGGCGGGGCCAGCTCGTAGGACTCTCGGTGTACTCGTTACACGAGTGCACCGTTTGGATCTGGTAGAGGGTAAAGAGGCTATTGCCAGTCTCCTGGGCTCTCGGGTCCATTGTAGCTTGAAAACGGGGATGTGAAGATACCTGGAGCGACGTGAACACATCTGAAAGTCCTGCAGGGGAAAACAGAGCACTAAATACGATGTCAACGTACCGGTCTATGCAAAACAGCGTGACTGTCGCCAACAGAAGATATCTAATCAACATACGGATGTAAATGAGCAAAAGCTTTCCTGCTACCTGGTTCACTCACACCTGCACGATACTGAAGCCTCGACATTGTTTATAATTGTTCTGTAGGAAAAACCTGCGTTGGGTAACACTATAAAACGGAACTGCACATTTAGTGACACAAAAACACACACTCATATCAGCATTTTCCTGAGGTAACTAAGTTGCTTGAAAGTCTGAAAGTGGGTGCAGAATGACTGAAGTTGGCTTAAGATGTGCTTTCCGCCGTACAAATACAAAATCGGTGGTCATTCAGAAATATGTCTTCACGAACAGAAGCCAACAGAAGAGCCTAATAAACAAATCCATGCAAATAGCGCCCATCCGCACACACACACACACACACACACACACGTTCGACCCACACACAGAGTTCTTTGTGCAGTAATGGGCTGGTGGCCTTCTCTCGCCCACTGTGAATGGCTCTCACTCTCTTCACTTTCGACTCCACATTATATTAAATACTACTACACGATTTAATATATATTTTTAAACACATTTAAACATTAACATACGATCTGGTGCTGTAGTAATCGTTGTGCCCTGTATTATTAATGAGTGCACTTGATTGGCAGTCTTGCTAGTTTTCAAATCGGACCTTTCCAGCTCAGAATATCTAGAACTTGCTTGATTAGTCGTGTTTTTTAAAAATTTGCTAGGTCATTTTATCTTTCATTCATTCATTCAGTCATTCATCTTCTACCGCTTCATCCGATCTTCCCTCGGGTCACGGGGAGTCTGTGCCTATCTCAGGCCTCTATGGGCATTAAGGCAGGATACACCCTGGATAGAATGCCAACCCATCGCAGGACACACACACACACACATTCATACACTAGGGACAATTTTCCAAGGTGCCAATCAACCTACCGTGCATGTTTTTGGACCGGGGAGGAAACCGGAGGAACCGGAGAACGGAGGAGAAAAAAACCCTGAGGCACGGGGAGAACATGCAAACTCCACACACACATGGCCGAGACGAGAATCGAACCCGGACCCTGGCGGTGTGAGGCGAACGCGCTAACCACTAAGCCACCGTGCCCCACTACTTATCTTTCAATCACTACTATAAAAAAAAGTGTCCGGGCTCAATATTGGCAGCCTGATACTTCACCTCTCACCTGCATGAACAGTAGTGATGGACCACGCATTTCACACCTTCACTGGTGTCCTTCCTGAATCTATTCGTTTTTTAATATCGTCAACATTATAGAGAAACGCAGTATAACACAGCGCTTCGTCTCACACACAGGAATCTCATACGGTGAGAATGAATCCCAAATAACACAATGCAACACTAGCCACTGCTCACATGCATAATCTCTAGAAGAGAGGCTCAATATTAACTGGATATTGACAAAAATAAATTCCCCCATGCTTTTTGGTTTTCCTGGAGATCTGAAACAATTCTTTGGTGCAAATTTTACAGGAAAGATACACAAAAGTAGAAACGGTCCATTGGATGGCCAAAATCTCACCGCAATGTTCAGCCTTTTCTTGAAAAGCTCATCTTGCAAATGTCATTGCAAGTACACTGTCAGAAAAAAAAAGGTACAATTTTGTTCCTAGCGGAACAAATAATATAACGGTACCTTTAATGGTACACAATAGGTCCTTAGGGTACAATTACGGTCCCAAAAGAACTTCGGGGGACAAAATTGTACAGGGGACCATCCCCAAAGACCACGTGTGCCTTAAAATGTACAGTGTTGTACCTTTCTTTCTGTGACCAAATCAGCCAATGAAAAAACAAAAACAGCTATTAAATCCACATGTGTATATGTATATATGTATATGTCCAGTATCCAATTAACATAAAAAAGGGTAAAAAGGCTGAGATGGTTGGACATCTGTTAGAAGGCCTTAGAGCGGCCAAATCGCAGTTTGGTTAAAGCAACAGTTTCAAGAAACATAATCTGACAAGAGCCTCCGCCGTTCGTTTCTCCTGGCCTTATTGTAATACATAGCGCAAAAGAAATCCAATGGAATGTAGAGAATATTGTGCATAATTTAATACATATTTATAGTATGACTTAAGTCAGGGATCATGAGTTCTGAGAGAAGCTCTTTCTAGCCCTAATGGCCTTCCACTGGACAGTAGCCCAGATCCTTAAATCTTCAACCCGCTAGTGTTTTAACTGCCAGCATCTCTAGGATGTGTTTCATTCATTTGGATGCTAGTTTATCTTACCCTTAACTACCCCCCCCCCCCCCCCCCCCCCCCCCCCCCGCCAAGGTTAGACTTCAATCCATTCCCTGCTCTGATGAGTGCTGAAGTGTGTTTGTTCTGATAAAAGCTGATAGATAGGAGCCGATGTGACGGTAGCAACGCTGCGACTTCACATAATATCTGTCATTACGATAGACAGAGACACAAAGACGCTGAAAAAGACAGGCAGATGTTACGAAACAGCCAGTCAGAGAGACAGTGATTTGAGAGAGACAACCAGTGAGACTGAAAGACAGAGACAGGCAGTGAGAAAGGCAAACAGATGTGTGAGATAAGAGGCAGAGAGACAGATAGTCATTAAACAGATTAGACAGTGTAATAAGAGACATGCAAACAGTAACAGGCGAGTGAGTAAGACAGCTTGAGATGAGAGACAGACAGAGTTAGATAGTTGGGAAGAGAGACAGATACTTTATCTATACTTTACTATACTTTACTGGAGTAATTATTTTACATCCGACTTTTTACTTCTACTCCTTTTCACAGAATAATTAGCTATACTTTCTTCTCCTAACATTAAAAAAATAGCTCTTATTTCATTCTGGCTTGTTTTTTTTTCTTCAAAAAACAAACAAACAAATAACAAAACCCTATCCAGATAAACGGATCCATCCGGATAGAGTGATTGTGATTATGGTTGGATGAGATATAAACATATACTACCCTTCTGACACCCTATTGGTTTTGTTCTCGATCCATCGCACCTGCACACGACACAGTGTTGGGGGTCGTTATACAAAAAAAAGATGTATTATTTCTTAAAAGTCGTTCTGGCGTCGTTTATCAAACGAATAACAAACAAAGCTACAGTAGGGAGTTCTTGAATAAATTAGCGATCAGCACGACCTTTTGTCCTTACTGGCATCCCCCCCCCCCTTACATTACTTTTACACTTTAAGTCATTTTGAAACCAGGACTTTTACACTTTTTACTCGCTTGAACTTCTACAGAAGCCTTTTTAAACCATAGGACCTTCTACCTGAGGAATGAATGGGAAATACTTTTCACACCAGTGTGTGTGTGTGTGTGTGTGTGTGTGTGTGTGTGTGTGTGTGTGGTTTGAAACAGACAGTCATTAAGAAAGACAGTGTGAGGAGATGAAAGTCAGGCAAAAAATGGACTTAAAAGACAAACAACACAGAGAGATATTCAGACAGACAGGTCTATACTGTATATATATACTGCATATAACCATAATCCGCATACTGCATATACATCACACACACACACACACACACACACACACACACACACACACTACACTTGCTTCCCAACTCGCAATTTATTACTTAACTTAACTTTAAGAGTCAAAAAGAGTTTATAAACTCACCGTAAGTTTAACACCCCGACCTCTTGTGTGTGTACAGTATATGTATATATATATGTATATATATATATATATATATATATATATATTTGTGTGTGCGCGTGTGCGTGTTTGCGCGAGCGTGCGCGCGTGCGTCCGATCCGATGTTGAGAGTTCAACGCATCCGACACAGTGCATAACAACGCACGGACGCACGCGCAGCTTTCATCAGTCTTTATTATTAAACACTGAACGTGCATTAAAGATAGACGTCGGAAATCCACGCGCGCGAGTAGGACAGTAGTAGCAGTAGTTGCGCGTGCGTGCGTGCGTGCATGCGAGAGCGAGTGAGTGTGTGCGCGCGTGCGTGTGCGCGCGCGTTGCGGAGGAGAAACAGAGCAGCTCTTTGTCCCGCAGGATGTAACGCATCCGGTCCGCGCGCGCACAGGCACGGTGGGGTTGCCACATCGCCAGAATTCGCACCCTGAGCATTATTTCATCTATTTTTTATTTTTATTTTTTACCTCCATGAATGCGGGCACGGTGGCTTAGTGGTTAGCACGTTCGCCTCACACCGCCAGGATCCGGGTTCGATTCCCGTCTCGGGACCGTATGTGTGTGTAGAGTTTGCATGTTCTCCCCGTGCCTCAGGGGGTTTTTTTCTCCCGGGTTCTCCGGTTTCCCCCGGTCCAAAAACATGCACGGTAGGTTGATTGGCACCTTGGAAAATTGTCCCTAGTGTATGAATGTGTGCGTGAATGTGTGTGTCCTGTGATGGGTTGGCATTCCATCCAGCGTGTATCCTGCCTTAATGCCCATAGACGCCTGAGATAGGCACAGGCTCCCCGTGACCCGAGGGAAGATCGGATAAAGCGGTAGAAGATGAATGAATGAATACCTCCATGAATGCAAATTTCCCATTAGAATATTGTGGATGCATGCTTGTGGCGCTTTCTGTAAATGTAAATTTCAGGGTTTGGGGTATTTCCAGGGTCAAAAGACATCTGATATAACTTTATAGTGCACAGTGGATAGAATAAAGTACATATTGGTGCTTTAACCCAACTTGGGATCAAACAACATCTGGATTTTCACATCCTCTAATTGGATGATTATGATATATTGATGTGGATTTTATAACTGTTACAGTGGAGACGAAACTGATGTGATTGCAGATATACAATACTACAAACTGACGTGAAAAGTAACTAATTACATTGTAAATGTAATTTACAATGTTTTTTTTAAATCTGTTTTTTTATTACTTACGTATATATTGTTTAAATATTGTTCTAAACTATGTTTTATATAATTTCTGTTAAAAAAAAGAAGTCAAAATAATGAATAGCTCCCTGTAAACTACTGCACTGATTAATTAACAGGTCATGTGTGTGTGGAGTTTGCATGTTCTCCCCGTGCCTCAGGGGTTTTTTCTCCGGGTTCTCCGGTTTCCCCCCGGTCCAAAAACATGCACTGGTAGGTTGATTGGGGATTTGGCACCTTGGAAAATTGTCCCTAGTGTATGAATGTGTGTGTGTGTGTGTGCCCTGCGATGGGTTGGCATTCCATCCAGGGTGTATCCTGCCTTAATGCCCATAGACGCCTGAGATAGGCACAGGCTCCCCGTGACCCGAGGGAAGATCGGATAAAGCGGTAGAAAATGAATGAATGAATGGGAAATGTCATAGTTTACAGATTACAAAGTGCCCTGTTCAAAATGTCATAAGTAGCGTAACTTTACGTAACTTTACCTGACTTTATAAAAGTAAAGTAACTGATTACTTTTATTTGTCCACTAGGTGGCGCTTAACATCCCGAGTAAAAAAATAAATAAATAAAATTACAGATCAAAAGCAAATTGTTTGTGGGGTGATTAAATGTTAATCTTTAACATTTTCAAAAGTAACTGTAATTTAATTACACGTTTTTAGTAACTGTAACGAATTACTGTTACATGTAAATAGTTAATCCCAACACTGGTGATTAATGGGCGGAAAAGCAAATGCGCTAAATTTGTTGCATTTCTGAATATACAGAAATGCATAGTGTGTACTGTATAATGTATACTGTAATTGTACAGGGATGGGCTGTGCATTTCCCACCTCGGCCTCCAGTGGCGCCCTACCTAAAGCAATCTACCTCTTAATAACAAAATTATGATGCCACGGCTATAGAAAGCATCAGTATTATAGAAAAACACATTATAGCAGTGCGCTGCATCACAGCAAGAGTGAATGCCATACAGCAAGAAATCAGATTAACACAAGGAATGAAAGTGAGAGAGAGAGAGAGAGAGAGAGAGAGAGAGAGAGAGAGAGAGAGCGAGAGAGAGAGAGAGATTGCCCCCTAGTGGTACATTTTGACACATTTATTCATTCATTCCCTCGGGTCACGGGGAGTCTGTGCCTATCTCCGGCTTCTATGGGCATTAAGGCAGGATACACCCTGGATGGATTGGCAACCCATCGCAGGACACACACACTCAAAATCCCACACTCACATTCATACACAATTTTCCAAGGTGCCAATCAACCTACCGTGCATGTTTTTATACCGGGAGGAAACCGGAGAACCTGGAGAAAAACCCCCTGAGACACGGGGAGAACATGCAAACTCCACACACACATGGCCGAGAAGGGAATCGAACCCGGACCCTGGCGGTGTGAGGCGAACGTGCTAACCACTAAGCCACCGTGCCCCCTCATTTTGACACAGTAAAAGAATAATATGGTAGTTTTCAACATGAGTCAGATCAGACAAAATGTGTCATTCATTCATCGTCTACCGCTTTATCCGATCTCTCGGGTCACGGGGAGCCTGTGCCTATCTCAGGCGTCTATGTGCATTAAGGCAGGATACACCCTGGATGGAATGCCAACCCATCACAGGACACACACATTCACACACACACACACACACATTCATACACTAGGGACAATTTTCCAAGGTGCCAATCAACCTACCGTGCATGTTTTTGGACCGGGAGGAAACCGGAGAACCCGGAGAAAAACCCCCTGGGGAGAACATGCAAACTCCACACACACATGACCGAGACGGGAATCGAACCCGGATCCTGGCGGTGTGAGGTGAACGTGCTAACCACTACGCCACCGTGCCCCCATAAAATGTGTCATATATATAACAATTTATTCACAGTTGTCTTTACATGAACTTTAATATTTAATTGATTCGATTTTATTATAGTTTTTTAAAAATAATATTTTATATTTAATGCATTTAGACGTTTTTTTAAACAACAACAACAACAAAATTACTTGAGTTTAGAATCACATTATTCACCCCTGCATAACGCCATTCAGCCGCTAGGGGTCGCGAAATCCCGGTTTAAGACCCATGACAAAATATTTCTTTCTTTTTTTCTTTTTTGTCACCAACAAATCTGATTTTTATCTGAAAATATTGATCCCTTTGCGTCAGTTTCTTCTCATAGCTTCTTCCCCGTGTTCTCATCTGCCTATTAGAGATTTATTTTGTAAATGTAAAATGTATATCCTGAATTCTTTAAGCAGTTTCGTGAACATGTTCAAGGCTAAAAGTCCTAGATAATTAAAATTGAAACGAGTTAAATTAAAAGAGCATGCGTGTCTGTGTGCGTGTGTGTGTGTGTGTGTGTGTGTGTGTGTGTGTATGTGTGTGTGTGAGAGAGAGCCTGGACTACATACTCATTACACACTCATTATTGATGCTTTTGCTATAATGAGATTTTCTGATTTGTACATTTTCTTGGCCAATTTGTTTTCCTGTCTTTCATGCATCTCTAGCTCTCCGAGTGTGTGGCCCTCCTTCCTCTGCATCTGTCTCTTTCTAGGTGTCTGTCTGTCTATCTATCTTTCCTGTCTATCAATTTCTGCTTGTGTATCAATCTGTCTGTCTCTGACTGTCTCTTTCTCTCTATTAAACACACACACACACACACACACACACACACACACACACACACACACACACACACACACACACACACACACACACACACACAAAGTAGAGTCTAACAAAAATGCAAAACTGTATTGCGCAATATACGCCACCAGGGGGCAATATTACCTTCGCTTCGTTACGTATACATATCTATGCATGGACTCTCTTGACCAATTACAATACATAAACAACATACAACACACACACAAAACACACACACACACACACAACACACTAATGTATATCCAATAAGAGGGCGGGGGGGGGGGGGTGTGGGGAGGGCTGACGCTCTGTGTGTCTGACAGAATGTGAGCGTTTGGAGATTTGGAGCGAAATTGAGATTGATTTCCGGGATGTGTTTGGATCTCATTAACGAAGCCGAGCGCAGATGGCAGAGAAGAGAGAGAGACAGAGAGAGAGACAAAAAGAGAGAGAAAGAGAGACAAACGCTGGGCTGTAAATTACACCTAGATATGAAATTTTGAAGCCGATATGACAGGCTGCCACATGAGGAACGTATGATGAGTGAAACAGAGGTAACTCAGCAGTACTTTGCGCCTCCGAAGACGCATTCACGTGTGCTAGGCTAATCCGTACCTTGATTATACTGTGATTTAACCTGACTGAGGCCCCTCGTGGACGATCGTCATTTCGATCGTCAAAGTGTGATGATGGTTTATTATTTGATTTACTTATTGGGCAAACACACAGACAACAGCATTAGGTGCAATAACAGAAGGTGTCCCCGGAGGTCGTTTATTGTTCTGAAATTGTTCCTGTAATCTTTATGCTAGGTGTAGTGCTTGATCCAATATTTACAATGGTGGATGAATTACCCAAACAATATTTAATTAAATCAAATATTCAATTCAACTTTTACTTAAAAAAAGTATTTGCCATATACGTGTCATTCATTCATTCATTCATTCATTCATTCATTCACCGCTTTATCCGATCTTCCCTCGGGTCACGGGGAGTCTGTGCCTATCTCAGGCGTCTATGGGAATTAAGGCAGGATACACCCTGGATGGAATGCCAAACCATCATTCACACACACATTCATACACTAGGAACAATTTTCCAAGGTGACAATCAACCTACCGTGCATGTTTTTGGACCGGGAGGAAACCCAAGAACCCGGAGAAAAACCCCCTGAAGCATGGGGAGAACATGCAAATTACACACACATGGCCGAGAAGGGAATCGAACCTGGTCCCTGGCGGTGTGAGGCGAACGTGCTAACCACTAAGCCACCGTGCCCCCACATACAAGTATCAACGCCTGTATAGTTGATTATAGCTGTTATCTTCTAAACCAACTCCGTTTATGTGAAAGAATATACTATACTATAATCACACCAGGTTATTAATATCGATTCCAATTATCATGAGACGAAATGTGTACCTTTCAAACTGGCTATTTAAGGACTAATTCATATCTCTGTTTACTAACAGCGCTTTTCTCCAGCCGCGTAGAAATCAGATGATTAATGGCGAAAAAAAAACAGCCAGACTATCCGGCCATTGGTTTCGCGCAATGGGTCAAGAGTTAATCAAAACCAATCAGGTCCGGAGAGTCTCAGCCTTTTTCTCTTTTTAATGACTCCCTACCCTAAATGACTCATTTCCACATTCAATCCTTGGGCTGAGATTAGAAATATTATACACAACTCTTCCTGAGTGCTGGAGGATAATGAATGTGGAATGAGCAGCGAGTGTGTTCATGCATGTCAAAATGTTTCAGTAAAATCACCCAGAGACAGTTGGATTTCGTCTTCATTACACCTGCTTTCACAATGCATCTGTGGAGTTACATTTTAATTGCAAGGGGGCGGGGAGGAGTGTAATTCTTATGTACTGTGACTTCTGAAATACTGCAAAAAAAATCTCAGTAAATTCTTTTTTAGTTCTAATCACTAAAAAAGGGCAAAATAATAATTAGACAGGATTTCCGTTATAGTGATTTTTATAGCTTTCCGGAGTTTCCAGAGATTACTGTACACGGGGATGTGCATCTGCTTATCCAAGGTCAATGTGATTTGCGTAAGCAATGATACCATCCTTTTAAGATACATAATGAAGCATGATATGACTTTCATGTGTTCATTCGTTCATCTTTTACTGCATCAAGCTGTGCCTCTCACTTCAGGCAACTTCGGGCATCAAGGCACGACACACCCTGTATGGAATGCCAACACATCACACACACTCACATTCATCCACTAGGGACAATTTTCCAAGGTGTCAATCAACCTACCGTGCATGTTTTGGGACCGGGAGGAAACCGGAGAAACCGGAGATAAACCCCCTGAGGCACATGCAAACTCCACACACACACACACACACACACACACACACACACATGGCGGAGGTGGTAATTGTTTTTTTCATCTCTCTTGTGTTCTTCCATTCTTGAAGCTAGAGCCGGGTGATTAACTGTTATTATCAACTAATTTGAGCTTATGGTTTATGTCAATGTACAAACAAACCCGTCATTTGACACAGCGAGCTCCCTACCTTAATGCCCATAGACACCCGAGATAGGCACAGGCTCCCTGTGCCTCAGGGGTTTTTTCTCCGGGTTCTCCGGTTTCCTTCCGGTCCAAAAACATGCACAGTAGACTGATTGGCATCTTGGAAAATGGTCCCTAGTGTATGAATGTGTGTGTGTGATTTTTTGTGTGTGCCCTGCAATGGGTTGGCATTCCATTCAGGGTGTATCCTGCTTTCATGCCCAAAAAAGACAAACGAGATGTGTCTCAGGCTCTCCGTGACCTGAGGGAAGATCGGATAAATATCGGATAAATAAATACAATATCGGTAGTCGTTGATCTCTGGTTTGGGTTCGATTACTTTCGAAAATGTTAAAGATCATAAATCCCAAAGAGCCCCGCCCTTTTATGTCCTGAAATGTACATCTCGATCTGTTAAACTACTTATAATATAGCATGGCTGGTGGCACGTCACCCAATTCTTAGGTGGAATAATAAAAATGTATAATATTTATTATTATTATTATTAGATCATATTTGAGTGTAGATCCCCATGCTTGTTCCAGATATTCCACTGAGTGCCACTAACCCAGTGTAAAATCTGGGAAGTCTTTTTCTTCGGTCATTTGGGGGTTTCGATGCTGGATATTTTGTCGTTTCGGTCATTATATTGCTGCATTACGAAGTATTTCCTTAGAAGATCAGATTTCTTTCTAAAACAGCAGAATATTTATTTATTTATTTTCCCAGAGATCTGAATTCAAACCACGAAATCTCATCTCAGGCCTCTAAGGTACATGCTCAGGTTTTGGAGTTACTGTTTACATGTTGAGCGGTTTTATCATTTGACTGTGAGACCCAGCTAAGAGTAAACATAAAATTCAGGGTGAAACCGGCCAAATCTGACCCAGAGATGGTCGACGTGATTCAGAAAGTTTCACCGCCGCGCTGCAACGACTCGTTCAAGATGTTTTGAGTATGCTCAAGTAGATATGGGTGATATTTCCAATTAATTGAATCTCCGATTTTTTTTATGTCGTTCGTAGTCTGTGTTTTGAGGTTTGCCGACGTCAGGTTTATCCCACAGCGCCACACACACACCTCGGCATTCGACAACGTGGTTGTGTTTGAGGTGCTGGAATAAATTAGTCGCCGCAAACTTTAGATAAATTTTTGCAGCGGGGATTTGTCTTGTTGAACGTCTGAAGTTTCACCATTTCCATAAGACTGATGAAATCGCGCCACTCTTGGAAACCAGCTCTTCGGATTCGACAGATGTTACACTTACGAAATGTTTCGTATCTCGTAAATATTTCGAAATACGAAACCCAACATGACGGTGGAACCATGGATATTATATTTATTCATTCATTCATCTTCTACCTCTTTATCCGATCGTCCCTCGGGTCACGGGGAGTCTGTGACTATCTCAGGCGTCTATGGGCATTAAGGCAGGATACACCCTGGATGGAATGCCAACCCATCGCAGGACACACACACACATTCACACACACATTCATACACTAGGGACAATTTTCCAAGGTGCCAATCAACCTACCGTGCATGTTTTTGTACCGGGGAGGAAACCGGAGAACCCGGAAAAAAAAACCTTGAGGCACGGGGAGAACATGCAAACCCTGGCGGTGTGAGGCAAACGTGCTAACCACTAAACCACCGTGCCCCTATTATATTTATATTTATTATATTTAATGTTTTAAATCCAGATTTAATTCTAGTTTTGGATCTGTTGCATTCTGGAAAAAAATATTTCCAGAGACGTCTCTCTCTCTCACTCTCTCTCACTCTCTCTCTCTCTCTCTCTCTCTCTCTCTCTCTTATAAATCGGCTTTGTCTCTGAAGCACCATAGCAGTACCTGCGAGAGCTGCTTGTCAATTACTCATGATTAGCCGCTCTAAATGGGAACGCGCTCCTGTGTTTACTTCTGTCTCAGCGTCTCAGACGAAACCCAAGTTCCATCTCTGTCCCAAGTGGCCACTTCGGAGACGGACGCAGTGATCGACGTCCTCGAAGGAGCGAACGCGTTCTAACGATCGCATATTTCAGCCGCAGCGCTGCTGTTAACTCGGCCGTGGTTCACAGGGGTTAAATCACAGCCCAGTCATCTTCCTCGGTTATAGAATTAGACCAGTTTAGATCAGACTCTGATTCACACACACTCTGGGATTCAATACTTTAAGCAGGAAATGGACTTATTAGGATTTGTATGGGATTTGTAGATGTTTTTTTTTCTTCTAGACAGATAAATTTAAATGGATTTTTCTATACTGCGTATAGCAAACATGTGTCGAACATATAAGATAAACAAAGTTATGTGGGTAAGGGTAAAAAAAAAAATGAATGGAAATACAGAATTCCAAAATGCCTTTAATAATAATAATAACATGTCCTTTATTGGTCACATATACATTACAGCACAGTGAAATTCTTTTCTTCGCATATCCCAGCTTGATGTTGATAGCTGGGGTCAGAGCACAGGGTCAGCCATGATACGGCGCCCTTGGAGCACAGAGGGTTAAGGGTCTTGCTCAAGGACTCAAGGGCGGCAGCTTGGCCATACCGGGGCTCGAACCCGGATCTTCCGATCAGCAGCCCAGCACCTTAGACCACTGAGCTACACCCCTCCCTTTGAGATACCCCCTCCCAAGCGATGCCGTAATGGAGCTTATCCAGTATTTCAACCTTCTCCTGGTGTTTTTTTCTTTTAATGCTCTACTGGATTCATTGCCAGAAGCCTCAGAAGGTGTAAGGCTTTTGTTTAAGCTTTAAAAAGGGGAAAGAGTAAAAAAAAATAAATAAAACCAGACGAAACGATTGAGAAAGAGCTAAACAAGGTAAACTGAATAAATAATGATACTGTTCAAGCGTTAAAATGCACGATTTTAATTACGTTACCAAGGAAAAAATAAATAATTGTTTATAAAGCGTTAAAGCGCTTTGGTTGTCTAATTTGTCGAAATATTAAATGAATAATTGTTCAAAAATGACCTTTGTTTGTGGTTGCTTTTAGTGGATAACATTTATTTATAATAGATAAATTATAAATTCCTATTTTTTTTTTTACATTAATTTTGCAGTTTGTTTGCGTCCCAACTGCCATGCCTTTAGTCGCCACTAGAGGGGCGCCAAACACTTTAAGAGGGGGGGGGGTTGGCTCAGGGGCCACGTTGACTTTGCCAACGCCAGATCCTTACATATCAAACGTAAACATATAAAAGGCATTAATGCTAATACCTCAATGTATCACAGTGCCTAATGCGCCACCTGGTGGGACGTCAGGAAAGTACAGGACAAGGTCAAATGAATGCAGTCATAGTTATATGATCTGATTGGCCCACGGGTTGTAGTTTGCCCACCCCTGGATTACATTATCATGAAATCTATACTAATAATCTGTTATATACCTTAACACATGAGTCCTCTCATTCATTCATTCATTCATTCATTTATTCATCTTCTACCGCTTTATCCGATCTTCCCTCGGGTCACGGGGAGCCTGTGCCTATCTCAGGCGTCTATGGGCATTAAGGCAGGATACACCCTGGATGGAATGCTAACCCATCGCAGGACACACACACACACACATTCACACACTAGGGACAATTTTCCAAGGTGCCAATCAACCTACCGTGCATGTTTTTGGACCGGGAGGAAACTGGAGAACCCGGAGAAAAACCCCTGAGGCACGGGGAGAACTTGCACAAACTCCACACACACATGGCCGAGACGGGAATCGAACCCGGACCCTGGCGGTGTGAGGCGAACGTGCTAACCACTAAGCCACCGTGCCCCTTATGAGTCCTCTCTCAACAAGAAACTGTTTTTCACTCTTCCTGATGTGTTCTTTTTTTAATGGTACTTGTCTTTCCCAGCAG
>JACRUU010000029.1:1768687-1816187 GCA_030449085.1 Kryptopterus vitreolus | reverse complement strand
AGTCTATTAAGTGCAGCATTTAGGAACGCAGTAAACTACTTTAAACTTCTTTATATAGCTTATACCTTACAAACATGGTTAGGAGACATGCGTAGTCAATAGCGAACGCCATGAACAGATTCATACTACAAAGGAACCCGTAAGGTGGGGAGTGTCAACATAATTCAACATAATATTCAACATAATCAAAATGAGCATAATTATGGTTCAAAACAAGTGTAATACAACCTCAAAATGTACCTCAAACCTTTATTCAGCTGTAAAATCTTTCTATTTCAGTAAAAGTGCGCAGGTTTCCCTTTACCAACCAACAGTTGCTCAGCATTGTGGCAGGAGAGACGCTTCCTCCTCTCATTAAGGATATGAGATGCTGCACTTGAATAGTCTCTCGCTCTCTGTGCAGGTTCTCGGGGGCAGATAAATACCTGCATATCATCCATGCAAGTGACGGCAAGAGTTCTTTATGAATGCGCCATAAGTCAAGGGGATTATCGCTTCTGGCAATGGCTGGTTCAGTTAGATAAGTGTCCGGTCCGGATGTAGCTGTGGCACTGCTCCTCAAAATCTCCTCAAACATATCAGGAAGCGAGGGACTTGCACGCGGCCGTTTTCTCTGGATGCGTTGAGCATCCTTCGCCAGGTGCATCAGTCATCTCCAGCTCCGCCTGTGTCGTTTCATGCTGCTCTTTTCCTCCGTGTCAAAGGAAATCCTGAGCATAAGTGTAATCTGAACGCTAAACGCCGGGGCGCCATATTTTACCTTTGCGATTTCGTTAGTGAAATTACGGCCCGAAAATTCTTTGGATCCCTATTCATAAGGCACAAAGTACACAAACCACATACTTGATTAAAAGAGATCCTCAGTAAAATAATACATATTAGTAAAGTACAGTAAATATTTGTACTTGAGTCTCCAAAGTACTAAAGTTTTATTATAATCTATAATGTTCCTATTATCATTTCTGCTTTAAGACTCTTCGCATAGTGGGGCAAGGTGTCTTAGTGGTTAGCACGTTCACCTCACACCGCCACGGTCTGGGTTCGATTCCCGTCTCGGCCATGTGTGTGTGTGGAGTTTGCATGTTCTCCCCGTGTCTCAGGGTTTTTTTTTCCGGGTTCTCCGGTTTCCTCCCGGTCCAAAAACATGCACAGTAGGTTGATTGGCACCTTGGAAAATTGTCCCTAGTGTATGAATGTGTGTGTGTGTGTGTGTCCTGTGATGGGTTGGCATTCCATCCAGGGTGTATCCTACCTTAATGCCCATAGACGCCTGAGATAGGCACAGACTCCCCGTGACCCGAGGGAAGATCGGATAAAGCGGTAGAAGATGAATGAATGACTCTTTGCATAATCAACGTTTACGAGCCATTCTATAATTAGTCCATTTTCAATTGAACTAAATTTTCACTTCAAGCAATGCAATCATCCTGAAGCTGCTAATTTAACCAGAAATGCTTAATCTAAGGTACAGAAACATCCGCATTTTCACGTTCTTTCATTTTTCAAAAGAAAAAAACCCGCACACGCTCATATGTTAGTGTAGATATAATCTGTTTTTTTTTTAAATATATTTTTCTATATATTTATATATATTTCTATTCATTTATATGTTTGCTTTTGCTTCCCTGTAGAATTTGCACAATAACTCACAATAAGCTTTGATTTAAAAGCCCCAGAAACAAAAAATAACATAATGTTATTTACCCCGGGGTCATTTTATGAGGTAAATGTTGACGCTTCTGCGAAAGATGATGCATTCACGCTAGTGCCGTATTGAATTGTGTTCATTGGGTTTGCGTGATTTAGTAACGCCATTCGCTCTCGTCGTAGGAGATTCCGTCCGTGATGCAGCGTTTCTCTATAAAATTGCTTGTTTTAATAGCTGTACTGTCATGCTGAAGGTATTACGAGGTGGAATGATTGCGGTGGGACACCACTGAAAGCCAGTGATGATGTTTTTATTAGTTTATTAAGCCAATTAAAGCTGTCTTTTCATCTCCGGCACTCTGAAATGCCCTGATCCCATTGTTTTTAGCATTCGGATCCAGATAGTTGCTATATATAGATCTTTTTACTTATATTTTTATTGGATCGGACTGGATATTGATTTTACAGTGCAGCAAAAATGCTGTGGTTTGAACACATTCAGTGTAGTTCATATAAAAGTTGGAATGAGCAGGTGACTAGATTCACCACAACACTGCTTATAAATAGCTGAATAGCACGTTTAGTAATGGGCATAGAGCATAGAAGATTTGCAGATTTAAAAATTCATACATTTTCCTATAAGTCTTCCGATAATAACCATAAAACACTGACACCAAAAACCCATTTATGGTCGTTTGATTATTTGCGACATTACCAGCTGTTTTTTTTCCTTAGTTTTATTATTGAATGGAGAATTGAGTGAAACTATGTGTGGCAACCGCATCCTATTTTTGCAGAGCTGCTCATATAAATTAAAGTTCAAAGCCATTTACACTCTTCCTACGTGGAATAATTCACATCTTTCTCACGCATTAGGCTGTTCACGTGGAACCGTCCTCAGCAGCAAGTAGTTTCCAATAAGAAGTCTAGAAGAAGAGCATCGGCATGTTCAGCGATCAAAAAGGGGAGAGGACTAGTGGGGTACCTCTGGAGTATGTGCTGTTGAAACAAAGAAAGGGAAAGAAAGAAGAGAGAGCTAGATATATGTAGATATATGTTCGTGACCTACTCCTATGAGTGGATAACAGAGGAGCGTCAAATTTCCCCATTCATTCTCTATGGGGCCGGAATGTCACGGATTTCCCAAAATTTCGCACATGTGTGGGGTTTGGGAGGTATAGTATCGTGATCCACTCCGGACCCCCTACAAGTGGATATTCCATATGTGCATGTCGGACGCTCACAGGCCGAACTGCGAGGAACGAAATTTCGGCCCCATTCATTTTCTATGGGAAAAAATTCCTGCAGTTTGGCTCCGGGGATCGGAATTGCACCGGGCAATTCCTTATCAAAAGTAATAGCACACATCATACCATCGGGCCGCACAATATGAAGTATGATTCGTGATGATCGGACAAAAACTGAGTGACGAGTTACTCGCCGAAAATTTGACCGAAGCAAAAGAGAGATTATAATAGTGATGCTTTTGCACACGTCACTAACTAGACTGCAATACAGATGTGGATTTATCTGTGTGTTTCTATGTGGAGCCTGTAGGGGGCGGTGTGTTTCATTCATTCATTCATGGGCATTAAGGCAGGATACACCCTGGATGGAATGCCAACCCATCGCAGGGCACAAACACACACACATACACACATACACATTCATACACTAGGGACAATTTTCCAAGGTGCCAATCAACCTACCGTGCATGTTTTTGGACCGGGGAGGAAACCGGAGAACCCGGAGAAAAACCCCCTGAGGCACAGGGACATGCAAACTCCACACACACATGGCCGAGACAGGAATCGAACCCGGACCCTGGCGGTGTGAGGCGAACGTGCTAACCACTAAGCCACCGTGCCCCCCAGAGCGCAGGGGCGCATGATACGGCACCCCTGGAGCACAGAGGGTTAAGGGTCTTGCTCAAGGACCCAAGGGCAGCAGCTTGGCCATACCGGGGCTCGAACCCGGATCTTCCGATCAGCAGCCCAACGACTTAGACAGTAATCAGTATATCAGTAAATAATCAGTAAATAATCTAACACGTGCAGACTGAGGGTTTCACAATTTGCTGGTTAATTAGTTCATAAATTGTGTGTGTCATGTATCCCGCAGAGAGGCACACGTGTAACTCGAGTTCCTAATGTCTAATGAAAAGCAGATTTCACGTTTTTATATTGTCACGTCTCTATCTCGGTTCTCGTCTGAGCCCTGGCTAAATCAGATGAGTGCTAATGAAATCCAGTTTAAAATGAACTTCAACTTAATGGGAAAAAAATGTTGCACACACACACACACACACACACACACACACAGACACACATTGCTTCATGACTCATTCAGTCTACCAGTCTGTCTGTCTGGAGCTCAAATCCACAATATTGTTTCTAAAATGTGGAGAGAAGATAAAAAATCTTCACTTGGTAAAAAAAAAAAAAAAAGAAAGAAGAAAAATGGGGTATAAAACAAATCCCCTGTATCCAGGCAACATGAACAGAACATTAAAATAGCACTGTTCGCTCTTCCCCAATGTAGTGTTTTAACAAACCACTAATTAGCGGTGTAATTAACCACATCATGCTCGCTGCTTGGTTTTTACACAGCACCACATGCCTGTAGACCCGTTCCTCCAGTTTGTAGATTGTCGGATTGTTATCTTTTTCAGCAGAGTGTTTTGTTGTGATGTCATGTGGATCTGATTTAAGGATGAACAACGCAAACACTATTAGTCATTAACATTGAGCAATTAACTGAAACGGAAACGACTGTTCAGGAGGCTTTAAACTGGGTGAAGGACAGCTAAACTCATTATACTACGCTGCATAACTCAAGCAAATTGTTGTTTCATGCACAAAGAAAAAAGCAATATTGAGGACGATAGACACAGTCATTGAAAATGTAGGCGAATTAGATGTAAAGCAGTATCAGAAAAAAAAAATGGTGGAACATCTGTATGTCACGTTTCCCTCCTATTCCTCGCTCCTCTCTGCCCTGGTTCCCAATCTCTCCCTCCATAATTGGCCCCAGCTGCACCTTGTTTCTCTCCTTCTCTCTCTCTCTCTCTCTCTTTTGCTATTTAAGGCTCTCCCTTACGCTCTTCCCGGTCCGGTCTTGTGCCTGCGAAGCGGACTTCCATGATATTCTCTACCGTCTCCCGTGCTCCGCTACAATCCAGGAGAGAGTCTGGTCGCCGGTAATACGGCAACACTCCACTACCGCTCATAACAGAGACTTCCGTACTTAAAGCATCTCCCGTGCAGGGTCGTGCTCCATAACTGGACGCTGCTTTGAGCGTCATCCCTTTTCTTATCCGTTTGCAAATAAAACCCGATTTACTTTGATCCTGCTCTCTCTGTGTGCTTCGTGAAACTGTTTACCCACTGACTATCTGGAAAAATTTTGCCAGACGTGGTCTTCATAGTAGGATGTTGGCTAAAAAGTGAACAAAATATACAGAAGCCCCCTACGAGTGGATATGCCATATGTGCATGTCGGATGCTCACAGGCTGAACTGTGAAGCACGAAAGTTCGGCCCGATTCATTTTCTATGGGAACAAATTCCGGCTTTTTGGCCCCGGGTTCGGAATTGCGCGTGGCGATTCCTTTTAAAAGTAATATTATAATTAATATTAAAAGTAATTTTAGTAATATAAAAGTAATATTAGGGAGGGTGTATCTCAGTGGTCTAAGGCGCTGGGTTGCTGATCGGAAGATCCGGGTTCGAGCCCCGGTATGGCCAAGCTGCTGCCCTTGGGTCCTTGAGCAAGACCCTTAACCCTCTGTGCTCCAGGGGCGTCGTATCATGGCTGACCCTGCGCTCTGACCCCAGCTATCAACATCAAGCTGGGATATGCGAAGAAAAGAATTTCACTGTGCTGTAATGTATATGTGACCAATAAAGGATATTATTATTATTATAATAGCACACCTCACACCATCGGGCCGCACGATATGAGGTATGATTCGTGAGGATCGGACAAAAACTGCGGGACTCGTTACGCGCCGAAAATTTGACCGAAGCTAGAGAGAGTTTATAATAGTGATGCTTTGCAAGCGTCACTAATATCTGAATGTAGCCCAAAGCTAAAGGGCTATAGTGAAGCATGGTGGCGGTTGCTGGCAAGTTTCTGGCTGTCTTTCTGCGACCGGAGTTCAAGATTTGGTCAGGATTAATGGTGTCCTTAACGCTGGGAAATACAGGCAGATAAACATACATCATACAATAGAATATACAAATGTATTCCGCAGCAAACATCATTAAGATTGTTCAGTGTTAGAGAAGAACGAGGAGTGCTGGAAGTGATGCTTTTGGCCCCCACAGAGCTCTGATCATCAAGTCTGACATGAAGAGACATAAGGCCGCCTACATATACAGAAGCTCTCCGAGATGTTTGGAACAAACTACGTGCCAATTTTCTTCTAAAACTGTGGGCGCAAATATATAGCAAGCAGTAAGAACAATTGATTCTGGTTTAAAGACGAAGGATGGACCACACCCTGGTTTGCTTTGGATTTTCCTTTTCTTCATTTATTTTCTATTTTTTTAATAGCTAGAAAGAAACTGCTGAACATTGACAGCATACCATGCATAGGTTACAGCATGTTTTCCTGCCTAAAACTTGTTTGTGTGTGCGTTGCGTGTACATATTATATATATATATATATATATATATATATATATATATATATATATATATATATAGATATTCTCTTTTTTAATAACATTTTTAATCTTTTTATAGCATTAGCATATTATATATATATATATATATATATATATATATATATATATAATATATAATATAAAGATAATGCTACAAATAATAATGCTATAAAGATGTTTTAAATGTTATTAAAAGAGAATGCAAGGAGAAACACAAACAGTCTATCACAAAAAAAATCTATCTATGTATCTATGTATCTATCTATCTATGTATGTATCTATCTATCTATCTATCTATATATATAATATATATATATATATATATATATATATATATATATATATATATAGATAGATATAGATAGATAGATAGATAGATAGATATACACACACACACACACATTTCAGTGTATACTGAGTTTCGTGTGTGACAAAGCCGTATTTTATAAAAGTAAAAGTTATTATTATGAAATGACTCACTTGTGTGGAGGTGTGACATGTGGTTGCAATGAAAGCTTCATTTTATAAATGTATTTTTTTTCTTTTTTTTTGCATGAGAAATGTCAGTCATACTGAAATACAATGTTCTTATTCAGCTGTGACAGTGAAATATTTCACCTGGTATTCTTTGTTCGTTCAATTATTATTATTATTATTATTTTTTTATTATTATTATTCAAGACTCTCACGTTCTCAATTCATTCATTTTTTTTTGTTCAACATGGTAAAAAAAAGTTTTTGAGACAAAAAAAAAAGATCTGGGACTTAAACTCTCAACCTCCTGTGTATTAACGCTGACAGTAACTGTGATATTTGCAGCATTCGGCTCTTATCTGTGGAGGTTAAGCTTCGTGGGTTCATTCAGAGCTGATCATCGTGTGTTCTATATGCACACACACACACACAAACACACACAAAGCCTGACCTGTAAATATGTGCAGCTCAGAGATAAGCGCTATTCAATTTGGCCTGTTCCTGAACTGAGATATGAGACACAATAAATTGGATAGTCTGAGAATAAATTGCATTTCTGAGTTAAATAAAAAAGAAGAAGAAGAAGAAGAAAAAAAGGAAACAGCATGTTAATCTGCTGGTTCTTCTTCATTCTCTATTTCTCTAGACACCCTATGGTAGAATGGCTAATCCTCCTCCCTACAAATTTCTGAAATTAAAAGCAGCGCTATGGAAAGTGCTGGAAGGACTCAGCTCAGCGCTTCTCGGCTCGCCCGCTGAATGACTAAAGAGGCTGCCATTGAGCCTGACAGGAAACCCTTACCTATCGATTTGAGTGCATAGTGGATTTCCTGCCCTGCATTATTGACTGAAAAAACATATAAAACACCAGGGTATTTTTAGCGCCTGTGAACGTCTAGCCAAATTCCAAGAGGGACGAGGTTTAAATAAATAAAAAAAGCTGCGAGGGAATGCGATCCTGCCTCGCGTCAACATGATTGATCGAAGTGTATTAATCTATTTGCTTCATTTCCGTCTAATACTTCTGTATAAAAGGGTTTCTGAGGGAATCCACAATGCTTCACAGCCAACCATGCTGCTGAAAAACACGTGCTAAAACACGGAGTGCATTCGTGAATAGTTCTGAGATAGAAAAGTCATACACCAGTACATGTAGCAAAATGTTGAAGCATCGTAATTAACGTACATTTAGTGCCACCCGAATGAGCACAAGTTCCCTTCTGAGCCTGGTTCCTCTCAAGGTTTCTTCCTCAGGGACTTTTTCCTCACCACTCATTAGGGCAAAAAATGAAATTTTAAGGAATAAACTATTTCATACACGTTAATAACCCCTTTAATTCTCACTTTGAGACTATTCCCACTATTTAAAAATGCTATTCAACTTAATTAAACTGAAAATGATACCGGTGATTAAAGCCTGCAGTATCCTTATTCAGATTATTTGACAAGGTATAGCATGGATTGTAATTACAAACATGATGAGCCATTTGTGGGGACTTTTGTTATTTTTATTTTAGTTTTAATCCCCATGACTTCATTGGGAAACAAAAAGGAAATCAGGTTTACCGATATTAGCCAGCTAGCTTGTTTTTGTCGCTAATGCGCTAATGCTAGTTTAGACTAGCATCATCTAGCATCAGCTGCATTTCAATACGCTTATAAAAATTGTATAGGTTATATATTCATTCATTCATCTTCTACCGCTTTATCCGATCTTCCATCGGGTCACGGGGAGCCTGTGTCTATCTCAGGCGTCTATGGGCATTAAGGCAGGATACACCCTGGATGGAATGCCAACCCATCGCAGGGCACACACACACACACACACATTCATACACTAGGGACAATTTTCCAAGGTGCCAATCAACCTATCATGCATGTTTTTGGACCGGGAGGAAACCGGAGAACCCGGAGAAAAACCCCCTGAGGCACGGGGAGAACATGCAAACTCCACACACACATGACCGAGACGGGAATCGAACCCGGATCCTGGTGGTGTGAGGCGAGCGTGCTAACCACTACGCCACCGTGCCCCACCTAGGTTATATGTATTGCATTAAATTTAATGAACTAACTAATGCTCGCTAATTGGAACACGGTAGTTTAGTGGTTAGCACTCACGTTCACCTCACAACGCCAGGATCGGGGTTCGATTCCCGTCTCGGCCATGTGTGTGTGGAGTTTGCATGTTCTCCCCGTGCCTCAGGGGGTTTTTTCTCCGGGTTCTCCGGTTTCCTCCCCGGCCCAAAAACATGCACGGTAGGTTGATTGGGACCTTGGAAAATTGTCCCTAGTGTATGAATGTGTGTGTTTTGTGTGTGTGTGTGTGTGTGTGTGTGGTGTGTGTGTGTGTGTGTGTCCTCCAATGGGTTGGCATTCCATCCAGGGTGTATCCTGCCTTAATGCCCATAGACGCCTGAGATAAAGATCCCCGGGGGAAGATCGGATAAAGCGGTAGAAGATGAATGAATGAATGAATGCTCACTAATTTCCTATTTTTGTTCACAAGAAAGAAACCATGGCATCAATCACTAACTGAAACATCCCTCAGCTCTGACCTGTGAGGTAAATAAGAGGTAAATAAGTGGTATACGCAGTTACAATCCCGGTCAAGAGTCATATCAGCGTAATACTGGAATAATATGGAATGCAATTATATGGGGAGGTGGTAAACTAGTGGATAAGGCATTGGATTGTCATTGGATTTGTGAGATTGGGTCAGTTTTGGGCCTTTGAGCAAGGCCCTTAACCTCCATGGGTGCTCAGATGTGAGAACAGGAATAAAACTGAGAACAGGGGTCTGCCATGGATGGTCCCAAGCTCAGCGGCAAAAGGAAAGTAAGCCATCAGGCCTCATGGCATTGAAGGCCAAAAAAAAAACAAAAAAAAAAAAACAAACAAACAAACAAACAAACAAAAAACAAAAAAAAAATATATATATAATAATAATAATAATAGAATAGTTATTTCAGTTGCATTTTTGTCATATGTACAATATTTAACAATGGATATTGCCACAAAAAGCAACTTAAATGAAGTGAAATTAATCATTTCCTCATTATTGACAGTCAAAGCTGAGAATGGGAATTAAAAAAAAAAAAAAAAAAAAAAAAAGCATGCCATGACATGCGGGAAAAGAAAATCCTTGAAAGGAAGCAGCGTCGAAAAGGAAACATATCCTAATCTGAGTGACAGCGGACAGTGCGCTAATAAATCATTGCTGTTCTGTGTTGTTATACTTTATAATCAAGAAGTGAGTCGTTTCTGAATTCATTATAGCGTTCAATTGGAGTCTATTGTGTCAGACTGAAGTTATTAAGTGTTGAGTGATGGAGGCTGGAGTGCAAACTGTTTCTAAGCAAGTGTGCAGTCCTAAGGCTATTCAAGGGAGAAAATAATCCAGAGAAAAGGTTTTTTTTTTGTAATAGAAATATAAAACTGCATATATTGTACAGTACACTATGTATACGGGCAGAAATATGCAAACATCTGACCAGCGCCTCATTATGCTCTAAAATCCCATTCTAAAACCATGGTGATTAATATATTCCTTTTTTTTCTTTTTGTTACTAAACCAGGCTCCATGGTTCATCATTAAATATACATTTATTATCAGGGCTGAAAGGGAAAGACCGCTTCCTGTGTCAGATCTGCATTATTGAATCCCTCAAATAAGATGGATCGAGAGGGGGATTGCGATATAGACTACTTCACCAAGGCTATTTGATAACACAACAAACTTAGCCGCAGATGCACATCTACAACAAGGACATACAGTACAGAAGTGTCTCATAAAACAGGGGGAAATCACATTAGCAACCAGCCGTGCTTGGGCATGCAAGCCTGTATAAACGAGTTAGAGAAAAGTCTATCATAGGTGGCGAATGGGAGCAATTTTATTAGGGACCTAACCTGGTCTCACGACACTACACACCAGGTCAACACATTTGAAACACCATTCCCGTCTGGTTAGGGCCGTAGGGGTTTCGAATGCTACGCAAACCTTACACCGAGTGGAGAGAGAGAGAGAGAGAGAGAGAGAGAGAGAGACCATAATGTCTTTAAAGACAATATTCATTTCCGACCCGGCCTATTCACAATTCTACCATCAGGAAGGGCAAATGTCAAAACAAGTAAAGCTCACAGGCTTGTGAATGACATTTTCCCACATCCTCTGCCGCTTCTCCGTACACAGGGTTTACAGTCTGATTCAGGCTTTATCTTCATCTTGCCCACACACACATATATATATTCACAAATGGAAATAACATTATACACCACTATTGAACCTACTTCAGCATGTGCTGATATGTGTACACCTTATCAACGCATACCCCGATCAGGCATAACTGTATGGCCACTAAAGTGAATAATACTAAGGATCTCTTCATTAGGGGCACGGTGTGTGGAGTTTGTGCATGTTCTCCCCGTGCCTCAGGCGGTTTTTCTCCGGGTTCTCCGGTTTCCTCCCGGTCCAAAACATGCACGGTAGGTTGATTGGCACCTTGGAAAATTGTCCCTAGCAATGGGTTGGCATTCCATCCAGGGTGTATCCTGCCTTAATGCCCATAGACGACTGAGATAGGCAAAGACCCGTGACCCAAGGGAAGATCGGATAAAACGGTAGAAGATGAATGAATGAATGAATCTCTTCATTATGACACCTGTTCATAGGGGAGGTGGTGTAGCTCAGTGGTTTTCTACTGATTGGAAGGTCGGGGCTTTCAAGCCCCAGGAATCACCAAGCTGCCACTCTTGGGTCCCTTAGCCCTCTGTGCTCCAGAGAGGGCGCTGTATCATGCCTGAGCCTTCGCTCTGACCCCAACAAGCTGGGATAAGTGAAGAAAGAATTTCACTGTGCTGTAATGTATATATATATATATATATATATATATATATATATATATATATATATAGATATATATATGTGACAAATAAAGTATATTGAGGAAGGAACCATGGCTGATCTGGGGACATTGGTGGCCAAGCCTCATTGGTGCACATGTCCAATGTGTTCCAATCCAACAGACTGAAGCTGAAATTGCTGAAGGAGAAGTTAATGCTTAACAGTTCCGGGCTGTTTGCAAACAAATATTAGGCGGGTGCTCATAGGTGGTCATGCCCGCCTAGTGAATGCATCTTTAGTCCCTTGCAAATTATGTAATAATTATTATCTTATTCTTTCAAGGAATGCGTAATGTTATATTGTTCAACAAATGGCAAATGTTTCTCTCTGGTCTCCTCATTGGTAAAAACATGTATTCCTTTGCATATAAAAAAATTAATAAATTCCTCCCATGCCAGGGGGCAAATTGGGCAGCAGAGGCATGATGTCTTACTTGCCCTTTCCAGTACAGTTTTTTTTTTCCTTTTTTTTTTTTTTTTAACAGGGTCGGGTTGATAGCTCAATGCCCACCCTCTTCCTTTTGCAGCTGGGCTTGTAAACATCCGTGGCAGAGTAATTTATCCCCATTCCCACAGCTGAGCGCCATGAGGGTGTTATGGGCCTTGCTCACGGGGACCAAGAGTGGCAGCCTATTATGGCCAGGACTCGAGACTCAGGACTCTTTTCACAAGAGAGTACTTTATTTATCTACATTTAGACCCTTTGAAATGCAGCGCGGCCCAGCTTTCCTGCCCCTCCTGCAACATGTCCTTGAAAAGCCTTCTGTCCAATGCATGACAAGGACCTTCTGAGATTTGCTAAATGGGTTTTGACATTTTAGGTTAGTTGGCCTCGTTGAGGGACTTCCATATCTCTCATCATCTTCTTGCGGTGTTCTATCACTCTTGTTTCTTCTAAATAAATAGTTAAATAAATAAAAAGTTTTCATTGCTGGATATATAAAGGAAAAAGATATTTATTGCCCATGTCAGCGATTTATATACGCTTCCATGAATATCCAGGTTCAAAATGGCCAGCTAGATTGAGATCATCCCAAAGATCATTTTCGTCCCCCCTTAAGCTTGTACCAGTTCCTCCACAAGATGGCACTGTTCACTTTCCCTCCTTTTTTTTCCTGCTACCATTTCCCACCTCCTCCTCCTCCTCCTTCCCCCCACCCCTCCTCAGAATCTAAAACAAAGTAATTGCCTGCGGCGGGGTTCAGAAAGCCGCGGCTCAGAGTGACGCATGTCTCGATCATTATTCATCAGAGTACCACACATCTCCCTCCTCCTGCTTTCAGGGTCCGGGACACAGAGGAGCCGAGTGATGCCCACTATGCTCCCTACATCCCGCAAAAAATCCCATCCCATCCACCTCCAACCCAAATAACAAGGAAGGAGAAGAAAAAAAAAGTGGGATGGACGAGTGCAGAGATGTAGGTAACAAGGGAGGGAGTGAACAAGGGAGGGAAATCTGGATGTCTGGATGATCAGAAGTCTGTCAGAAGTTTGACGGCACACAAACCAGGAGAAACAGCGGCTAATTAGTGCACAAATGGCCATTTTCACAGTCGGAGAGGTGGAGAGAGAGAGAGAGAGCAAGAAAAAAAGAGAGACACAGAAAGAGAGAAGGAGATGTAGATTTAAGGATGGATGCTTTTGAGCCAGTTACAGGACATGTGTGTGTGAGAGAGAGAGAGAGAGAGAGAGAGAGAGAGAGGAATACGAATAAGTACGAAGAAGTTGAGGGGGGAAAAGTAGAGGTAGATGATAAAGGGAGAGGAAGATCAGAAGATAAGGAATGAAGGGCTGAAGAGATGAATCATAAAGGAAAGGGAAAGAGAGAGAGAGAGAGAGGTAGTGTGTGTGTCTGTGTGTGTGTGTGTGAGAGAGAGAGATAGAGAGAGAGGTAGTGAGAGAAATGACTATTACTTAGAGAGAGAGAGAGAGAGAGAGAGAGAGAGGTATAATGTAGAAACACAGGAAAAGAGAGAGATAAATGAGAGGAGGAAAAAAAAGAACGTGGGAGATAATGTAGATTTGTGGGACTGCAGGCTTTTAGTTATATGGGAGGGGAAAGAGCTACAGAGAGAGAGAGAGAGGGAGAGAGAAAGAAAGAGATGGAGGCAGTGGGAGAAAAACAGGTAGAAATAGAGGGATAAGATGCTTTTTTCTGACTGACTTTCAATCGTTATCATTATAAGAACTCATCCCTTCATCCCGCACACTATTCCTTCAACTGGGAGGATCATCAGAGACCAGCTAGATCGACCAGTGCGTTTGATGGCGTGACGATCTCCGAGACCGCCGCTCCAAAAAAGAAACCGTGAGCAGCAAGAGCCAAACCGTCCCGAGCCGTCAGAGAGGCGGAGCCACATTCAGGAGGGCGGAGGCACCTGACGCATGTGGTGGGTCTCATTAGCAACAACGACGACGAGTTAGCATACACAGCTAACAACCTGACTCTGAACTAAAGAGATGGATGTCCTGTCAGCAAGGAAGCCCAGCGGCATCTCTACACCCCCCCCCCCATCCTGATCCTGTTCTACAGATGGCCCATCGAGACCATCCTGACCCTACAGCGTATAGCGAGGACCCCACACACCCCTCACACACACACACACACGTTTTACACTGCTAGCATCTGGAAGCATTCCGTCCCTCACAAAGAGATTGTGTAACAGTGTTTTCCCCCTCAAGCCATCAGATGCTTAACACACACACAACTGAACTCACAACTCACATAAAGTACACACACCCACACACACTCACACACACACACACACACACACACACACACACACACACACACACACATGTAATGCGTGCTACGGTTACAATACAGTCGAATGCATGCTAAATACTAATTTTAACAACATTTATTATTTACACTGTCTACATGCAGCTGTTGCACAACTCACCTTTGCTGCTCTTGCTTTTGTACACAACATTGTGTTAGCCACTATTGTTTACGTTCCACTACTTTTGCACATTGTACTGTAGACAGTAGGTTTACTGGGCTAACACAGGAAAAGAGAGAGAAAGAAAGAGAGATAAATGAGAGGTGAAAATAGAACGAGGGTCTGTTGTACTGGTCTGTTTTGTGTATTTGTCTTGTGTTGTTTGTTTTGCACACCGCTAAGCGCTAGGTTGCACTTTATGCGGCTAGGACAACTTGTGTAGCTCTATGTTGTGCGATGTGTTGTTTGATGAAGCGCCAATGGTTCTGGAGAAACGCTGTGTACTGCGTCAGCTATATATGTGGCTAGAATGGCAATAAAAGCGTCTTGACTTGAATAGAATATCGCACACAAGTCCTAAAGTGACCTCTTTATGTGATGCACAATGCTGCTTTCTTTTCACGACCATGCACGCCCACACTTTGCTGCACATTGTTGATCTGTCTTATACTTTGTCTACTCTACCCTTTAATCTGTATTGTCTCATATTGCTTGTCCATATTGTCTCCTATAGTCTGTATAGTATTACAATGCCTGTTTAGTCTTGTATAGTGGGGAGAGGGGGGGGGGGGGTATCTCAGCGGTTCAGGCGTGATCGAAAGGTCGGGGGTTCGAGTGTGTCGGTATCACCAAGTTGCCTCTCTAATGAATATATATATATATATATATATATATATATATATATATATATATATATATATATTATCATTCATTCATTCATTCCCTCGGGTCACAGGGAGTTTGTGCCTATCTCAGGCGTCTATGGGCATTAAGGCAGGATACACCCTGGATGGAATGCCAACCCATCGCAGGACACACACACACACACACACATTCACACACTAGGGACAATTTTCCAAGGTGCCAATCAACCTACCGTGTATGTTTTTGGACCGGGGGGAAACCGGAGAACCCGGAGAAAAACCCCCGGGGGCACGGGAAGAACATGCAAACTCCACACACACACATGGCCCCGACCCTGGAGGTGTGAGGACAACGTATTACCCACTATGCCACGTACCCTTATTATATACACACACACACACACACACACACACACACACACACACATATACCGTAAACACACATACTGTATGTACATTTGAAACAATGCGAAGATAGTCTAGTATTGTCTCGTGTAGTCTGTATTGCGAAAAACCTGATTGTGTCTCTGAAAGTTACACTTGAACTGAATAAGATTTTAATTTTATTTATTTATTCTTTTACTCTTTGAGAGGGGAAGGTTTTATATTAAAAATAGTCATATTGCTTATTTAATCAAGTCCATATGAGTTTGAGTGAGAAGTAAGTAACACAAAGACCAACACACACACACACACACACACACACACACAACACACACACACACAACACAACACACAGTGGATCAGACAGGATTGTGGGATTGAGAGATTAAGCGCTAAAAGAAAACCCAGTCACTTCGCAGGGAGAGAAAGACATGAAGTGCCACTCTGACACCTCTCATGAGTCTGTGCTACTCTTCTACAATAATGTTCATCATGGATCGGCTAATTGACTGTTTAGCAATTCGATAATATTGCTAGTTTCACATTGAGCGTGGCTTATGAGTAAAAAATGCTTGTGTTAATGTTCTGTTGTTGTTGAACGCATTGTGTTTTAAATAGTGTGAAGAGCAACTTCCACATTATTGCATGTAACGGACTACACTGGACAATAGCACTGTTACACTGGACAGTAACACTGTTACACTGGACAATAACACACTGTTACACTGGACAATATCACTGGACAATTACACTGGACAATAACACTTTTACACTGGACAATAACACTGTTACACTGGACAATAACAGTAACACTGTTACACTGGACAATATCACTGTTACACTGGACAATAACACTTTTACATTGGACAATAACACTGTTACACTGGACAATAACAGTGTTACACTGGACAGTAACACCGTTACACTGGACAATAACACTGTTACACTGGACAATATCACTGTTACAAATTCTACTGTTACACTGGACAATAACACTTTACAACTACACTGGACAATAACACTGTTACACTGTTACACTGGACAATAACAGTGTTACACTGGACAGTAACACTGTTACACTGGACAATAACACACTGGACAATTTACACTGGACAATAACACTGTTACATTGGACAATAACACTGGACAATTAACTGCACTGGACAATATTACTGTTACACTGGACAATAACACTTTTACACTGGACAATAACACTTTTACACTGTAACACTGTTACACTGAACAATAACACTATTACACTGGACAATAACACTTTTACACTGGACAATAACACTGTTACACTGGACAATATTACTGTTACACTGGACAATAACACTTTTACACTGGACAATAACACTTTTACACTGACAATAACACTTTTACATTGGACAATAACACTGTTACATGGTACACTGGACAATAACAATATTACTGGTTACACTGGACAATAACACTGTTACACTGAACAGTAACACTGTTACACTGGACAATAACGCACTGTTACACACTTTTACACTGGACAATAACACTTTTACACTGGACAGTAACACTGTTACACTGAACAATAACACTATTACACTGGACAATAACACTTTTACACTGGACAATAACACTTTTACACTGGACAATAACACTGTTACACTGGACAATAACACTGTTACACTGGACAATAACACTGTTACACTGGACAATAACACTTTTACACTGTTACACTGACAATAACACTTAACACTTACACTGGACAAACACTTTTACACTGGACAATAACACTTTTACACTGGACGATAACACTGTAACACTGGACAAACATTTGCACAACGTTCAACTTTTAAATAAGGGACATCTATTGCACATTTACACACACACACTTGACACTTTAACTCTGCCATATCTGCCAGACACACCATCCATTATCCATCCATTCATCTACTACCGCGTTATCCGACTTCTCTCTCAGGTCGCGGGGAGCCTGTGCCTATCTCAGGCGTCTTCAGGCATCACACACACACACACACACACACACACACACACACACACACACACACACACACACACACACACACTCACACACACATACACTAGGGACAATTTTCAAGATGCCAATCAACCTACCGTGCATGTTTTTGGACCAGGAGGAAACCGGAGAACCCGGAGAAAAACCCCACAAGGCAGAACATGCAAACTCCACACACACACACACAACACACACACACACACACACACACACACACACACAAACACACACAGATGGGTGGAGGCGGGAATCGAACCCCCGGACCCAGGAGGTGTGGGGCCCCTAGCTAAGCCCCCTAGCGTTCCATTCTATTGTTTTTTGATCGATCTTTTCTTTTTTCATTATTTTACACACACTCATTTTTATTTTCACATTTATTTATAATAAACATCTAGGCCGCATTCTTTTAATTCTTTACATGCTGGACGGCCGTGAGAAGCATTACACTAAGCGTCGTACTGTGTCTCCTCAACTTCTCAATTTTCTAAACTTTACCTTTAAACAGCAACAGCAAACACACACACACCACACACACACACACACACGCACGCAGTTTAACCCTCCTTCGTTAACGATTCATATTTATTCATGCAGAAGCTTATGAAATATTTAGCCGGTATGGTGAAATAAAACACGTTGTGAAAATAATATGCAAATGACATACTATGGGATGAAATGAGTTTTTAAAGTTTGGCTGGAACCTCATACTTTGGCAAGAGGCATTTATCTAACGCCGACTGCTGCATAATATATAAGGAAATAGTTTTTGTGTATATGAAGAGGTTATAACATATACAATAAAAGTATATTATGTGCTTTTGGAGCATTTAATTTCACTTTGAGTCTGAATTCGACAATTATCCTAAACGCTTCTAGGTAGACATTCAACTAGATTAGCCATTGCATCTCTCATTGCTGCATATATGTATTTTCATTCATTCATCTTCTACCGCTTTATCCGATCTTCCCTCGGGTCACGGGGGAGTCTGTGTCTATCTCAGGTGTCTATGGGCATGAAGGCAGGATACACCTTGGATGGAATGCCGAATCATCGCAGGACACACACACACACACACATTCATACACTAGGGACAATTTTTCCGAGGTGCCAATCAACCTACAGCGCATGTTTTTGGACCGGGAGGAAACCGGAGAACCCGGAGAAAAAAAAACCCCGAGGCACGGGGAGAAGAGGGAGAACATGCAAACTCCACACACACACATGGCCGAGACTGGAATCAAACTGCCGGACCCTGGAGGTGTGAGGCGAACGTGCTAACCACTAAGCCACCGTGCCCCTATGTATGTATGTATGTATGTATGTATGTATGTATTTATTTATTTATCGCTACCTTGTTGTGTCGTTATGTGTCCCGGCACAGCGGCTGGTAATTTATGCGTCGCTGAGTCATTATGCATCATCGCCTTGTTATGCTTTGTTGCCTCGTTTTGCATTACTTATTCATGACGCATCACGGCCTTGTTATGTCGCTAAATTCGTATTCGCGCTTTGCGAGGACTCTCCGTTGCGTCCGAAAAATTGCAATTCCTCCTCGAAAGGACGGAGTAATGTATAGGAGACCGGAATGTTAGCGATGGCCCGCGGTGGTGTGTAAGGTTCAGCAGGAGCAGCGTGTGAAAAATGGAGGTCGGATTGCGGCGGACAGCGGAATGACCCCCACAACGAGGACGAGCGGCCGAGGCCAGGGACCGCGCGGTCGGCCCGGGTTCAATCCTGTTCCACCGTGATGGAGTACATCTTCTAGAGGCCAGAGCTGTGTGGACAAAAAGGAAAAAAAAAGAGCATTTATTCAAATAGAATATCAGCTGTAATATATATATATATATATATATATATATATATATATATATATATATATATATATATATATATATATATATATATATATACTATCTAGAAACAACACAAATAAGGAATAGTGAGATATATAGCAACGCAGTGTGTGATTATGAGTAATGTCCTTTTTCCGGTTGGAGTTGTGGGACAAGGTGCTCATAAATAAGCTCATTTGAGATCATATATAGGTGTGTGGAGTTTGCATGTTCTCCCCGTGCCTCAGGGGTTTTTTCTCCGGGTTCTCCGGTTTCCTCCCCGGTCCAAAAACATGCACGGTAGGTTGATTGGCACCTTGGAAAATTGTCCCTAGTGTATGAATGTGTGTGTGAATGTGTGTGTGTGTGTCCTGTGATGGGTTGGCATTCCATCCAGGGTGTGTATCCTGCCTTAATGCCCATAGACGCCTGAGATAGACACAGGCTCCCCGTGACCCGAGGATAAAAGCGGTTGGTAGAAGATGAATGAATGAATGAAGAACTATAATAAACATAGACATACAGATAAGGACTTACACATTGTTTTATACAACCTTACAACCACTATATATGTGCTAATTTAAAGTGGCTAGCTACATGCTACGTTACATTTGCAGCATTTGGCAGACGCCCTTATCCAGAGCGACTTACAACTGAGCAATTGAGGTTTAAGGGCCTTGCTCAAGGGCCCACTAGTGGCAGCTTGATGGTGGTGGGGGTTTTGAACCCGTGATCTTCCGGTCCAGAGTCCAACACCTTAACCACTGAGCTACACACCTCCCACGTGCTACATGCTACATGCTTAAACTCGAACTTGAATATTTAAGAACCACCTGTTCTGTGGAATTTGCACGGCATGTCTTTGTGTGTACGCGCTTGCCGTCGTTATAAATGTGAGGAAACATTTTCGCCAATACGTCCAATTTTGCTCTCATCGCGATGCTCTGTGGCTCTTGAACCTCGCAAATATTATCTTTGCGCTGTAGAGGAATGAACGTCGAGCCGACTTCCTGATTGTGGATCAAAGCACGGCATCTCCCACAAGCCTGCTATCCAACGGTGTCCTGATTTAGAGTAATTGGCTCGATGGCTGTGTGTATGTGTGTGTGTGTGTGTGTGTGTGTGTGTGTGTGTGGTTGTGTTTGTGTGGAGAGAAAGAGGGAGAGAGAGATATTGCAAAGGAGGCTCTCAGTGGCTTATAATTGTCCTGCATCTATCACCGGGCAATTTCCCGCCAAAATGAAAAGAGATCCAATTACGCATTCCCTGCAGGCTATTAGCGCAAACCCGCATCCATGCAAAACATGCAAATAACTACACTTGAGCGATATATATAGATATATATATATATATATATATATATATATATATATATATATATATATATATATATATGATGTACAAGGAGCAAGGCTCATCTCGTCTGAACGGCGGATTTAAAACGAGGCGAGCACAAGTCTCTGCCTAGACGCGGATGAAATATTCAGCCGACAGCACCGAGGATCTGTGTGTATGTGTTTGTATCTGTGGGTGTGTGTTTACTCGAGAGAAAGATGAAGACGCCGAATAAACAAAGAAGTCTGGCCCTGTCTGGTCATCGCACAAATTTCTCCTATAAAGAAAAGATCACACTCCGGGTTTTTCTCCTTCATTAGCCAGGGATACACCATGTTTACACGCCCCGCTCAGCAATCCAGTAATAATCTATGTGGGAGCGCAAATAAGCCTTTTGTGTACATCTAATTTGAAACGGAGTGTAGACAGGTAAAGTGTATTAGCCGTGGTTTGCCTGGCTGAATCAGTTCACCTCTTAATACCGTCATTATAGCGGCACGTCCGTAGATACCTTCGCTATGACGGAGGAGTCTCGTACAGTGAGAATCAACGAAAGCAAGAAACCCGATGAACACAACAATACAGCATGTCTCCTTTCACTGTAGCCACAACTGCACCGACCCGCATGCACCATCTCTAGAAGACGCTCATGAAATAACACCATTATTGTGTATTTTATCCAATGTTTACCATTCTTTGCACTACATCATAGTGACGGGTCGTTGTTGTGTTTTTTATCTTTATTTTATTTATTTTATGTGTTAATGTTGTTTGTTATGCACTGTTTCGTGTTGTCAACACAGTCTTCTTCTGTTTTTGCGCTGTTTACACCAGGTTGCACACAATGCACTTTATGTAGCTAGGACAAACTTAGTCTAGCCCTCAGCATTGTGTTCTTGTAGCTGTATGTTGGGCCATATGTCGTTTGTAGCTCTATGTTGTGGTATTTGTTGTTTTGTGTAGCACCAGGGTTCTGGAGAAACGTTGTCTCATTTCACTGTGTGCTGCGTCGGATATATATGGTTGTAATGACAATGACAATAAAACCTCATGACTATATATATTTATATATATATATATATATATATATATATATATATATATATATATATATATATATATATATATATATATATAGTGTGTGTGTGTGTGTGTGTGTGACCCCCAGGGAGTATGCTTTTTTGCCGTACTCGAATAAAGTATAATTGCACATCCACTACAGCAGGTGGCAGTGTCGCTCTCAGTCTCGGAGTATGCGCAGGGAGTAACAAAATTGCCATATTGTGATTGTCATAGGTCATATTTTCAGTAATTGATTATTTATTATTACTTGTGTTAAGTTAATTCGGCGATCTTTGTGCGTTTTTCTTTCTTAACGTCTGTATTTAATTAATCTCCTTAAAAAAAAAAGGATTTCTGTGTGCTTTCCTTACCGTATTACCTTCCTATTAAAGTGCTAATACTGATCCTGTTTTTAGTCTGGGAACGAGTGAACTGGTGTCAGGATGTTTTTTATTGATTTCCTCTGATAAAGGGCGTCTGCCAAATGCCACAATCGGTATTTTTCTTCTTTTTTTTTTTTCGCTGTTGCACAAAATGGACCGAGAAACATCTCTTCTGATAAATAACAGCTTCACCTAACAGCAAATAGCTGATTCGTTTTTATCTCTGATAAATAGTGTATTCTGGGTCAATATGGAACAAAAAACAAATGTACAAATCCTAAATATAGGCAGATATCAAAGGTTCGGTATCGCCCTTACTTTCGACTAATGGCTGATCTATAAAAGATAACTCTGCCGGAGAAACTCTCACTCTTTTTTTTTTTTTTTCTTTTTTTGTTAGAGATATGTGTGTGTTACACAGCTGGTTCCCGAAGCCCCGCTGCTGCTAGCGTCCTTTCTGACAGCTAATGACCTCCGCTAACAAAAAGACCGATGTTTAAAAGTTCCTGGTCACAGCAGCTTATTAGATGATAGCTCGTCTTCATAGCCTTCGCGATCGTCTTCACGATCAATGCAGAAAATACGTGCCGGAGTTTGTCGCCAATTCCCACCTCTGTCTAATGACAATCAATAAAAGACCCCCCGTAAAATATATCGTAAATATCAACATGTCGCTGGAACATATAGTCGCATATTAAAGGTACAAAACATCGTAAATGACCGTGACAGCTAATACCCCTACGCTAACAAAATGATCGACCTTTTACAGCTAACTTCCTCGCCATAAAAAAACAAAAACCCCACTGATTAGAACGAGTGACAGATGACGGCTCGGCTCCAGGTCCCAACATGGCGTAATGGTGATCGATGGACAAGAGAGTGAATGCATTCGAACATCATCTGTGCTTCCTGTGGCACTCTGGTTTGTATTTTTCACCATTATCCTCCCCTGTAATAACACAGGGGACATCACACAACGGGGATGTGGGAATGAGTTCTGGAGAATGGTTCCTTTTCCCAGCGGATGAGCTACCGAAATGATTTATTTACCTTTTCGCATTTACTCTCGCCGCTTTCAGACACAAGAGTTTGAGAGTTGCGTGTTTCCAATATCCAGTTGCGTCCTGAAGCTCCGAAGATTGCATTATTTTTGAATCCACGTATTCACTACAGACTACTTTCTCAAATATTATTATAATATAATCAGATTTTTTTGCGTTGAGTTATGATGAAAATGAAGAATATTAATAGAACTGGAGTTAAAGAAGTTTTCACTTCTTTAACTCCAGTCTCATTCTAAACGTTTTTACATTCATTCATTCATTCATTCATCTTCTACCGCTATATCCGATCTTCCCTCGGGTCACGGGGAGTCTGTGTCTATCTCAGGCGTCTATGGGCATTAAGGCAGGATACACCCTGGATGGAATGCCAACCCATCGCAGGACACACACACACACATTCATACACTAGGGACAATTTTCCAAGGTGCCAATCAACCTACCGTGCATGTTTTCGGACCCGGGAGGAAACCTGAGAACCCGGAGAAAAACCCCCTGAGGCACGGGGAGAACATGCAAACTCCACACACACATGGCCGAGACTGGAATCGAACCCGGGCCTTGGAGGTGTGAGGTGAACATGCCAACCACTAAGCCACCGTGCCCCCCTTTTTACATTCAATGATTTGCAATGTTTTTTTTTTCGCTCAGGGGCCACATTGACTTGACGGCCGGGGCTAGCACCACATGCATACATATCAAACATAAACATAGAAAAGACATTAATGTTAATATTCAACGTATCAATGTGCCTAATGCGCCACCTAGTGGAACGTCAGGCAATTACAGGACAATAATGCAGTCATTATTATGATATTATTTGATTTGGACAATTCTGTACCGGGCCGTAGTTTAGCCACCCCTGGTTTAAACGGAGGAAAGAATTTTAAGGGATAATAATGTTGTTTTTAATTATGATGGCTGCAACACATCTGTTGTGACTTATTCAGTTAACAGACAACATGCCAATTCAAAAGAATTTGGAGAAACCTCTGTGCACAAGAGTCAAAGGCGAAAAATTTATATCGGATGCCCATGCTCCCTCGCTGCAAAACAGTCATGATTCTGTAAAGGAAAATCACTGGATGGGCTCCAGAAATCATTGTCTGTAAACACGGTTGAACTCATGCAAAGAAGTAGTCATGCGTGAACATGATCCAGGAATCCATCGCCATTCACCCTGAGTCAGAGCTCATTAACAATGTACTGAAGCAAAATGGACAACTGTTTTATAGTTATACGAATTTAAAATTCGTTTTGGAAGCCATATCCTTAACCATATCCTTCGGACTAAAGAGGAGAGGGATCATCAGTGCGCAGTTCTAGCTTGCCGTCTACAACTCGAAAACATTTGCTGCATAATGGAGCGCAAAACACAACAAAGAAGACCCAGAACTGCCGAGCAGATAGAATCCTGCATCAGACACACACAGGACAACTTCTCGCAAGACATGATGCGCCCTAGTGGTAAACATGATCCAAGTTATTGACTTAAAATGATATATATTTGTTGTTTAAACACACGACGCTTTTTATTGTGAATATAATCACGAGATTTGCAAATCATTCATTCCGTATAGTCTTTTTTTTGGAATTGGGGTCGTACAAATAACAGCCATTCATCTTCTTCTACCGCTATATCCGATCTTCCCTCGGGTCACGGGGAGTCTGTGCCTATCTCAGGCGTCTATGGGCATTAAGGCAGGATGGATGGAATGCCAACCCATCGCAGGGCAAAAGCCAAAATTCCTGAAGTCGGTCTGACCCCAGAAATACATAGCGATCAGTGACGTCTTAAAGGCCTGTCGGACATTCCCGAAATTCACCACACCGAACAATTTGAGTTAATACGCCAACTGATTACATTACAGACTTTATGACGTCCCTGAGAGTGCTCTTTTACTATCCAATCTTGTTTTCATTATGCATGTTGAAATAGTGTGTGGGAAAAAGCCCATTGGATGCGGCCGTGAACGTAATATACTTTGACATCTCTTGTTTAAGAAAGCACATTCCACCCGGAAAGCTGTGGCGATAATTCAATTTGGGTTTATTTCAAAAGCGTGCCTTGCAGAGTTCACGTCGCACAAACAGCCGTTTTAAACAAAAGCAGCATAAAAAGGAGATTATTCCTTTGTTCGGAGGTTTGTTGATCTGAGTCTAAAATTAGTCTAAAATGTAGCGGTACGTAGATGAGATAGAAATAAAAAAAGGAAGCCTTCATGTGCAATGATTCCCCACGTAAAAAAAAGAACCCTCATCGAGATTCATAAGAACGAAATATATACGGAATGACGGAGAAAAGAACTCTTTTTACGACGTGAGCGCTTCTCAAGCTGCCACCGAGGACAGTGTTGTTGTTTTTTTTTTGTTTTTTTTTCCCATGCAAATTTTTCTATTCTAATACAGATGATTCACAGCTGCCTCCCATTTAGATCTCATTACTGATGTCATCAGGGGTGGGAGGGAAAAAAAAAACAACAACAACAACAAAAAAAAACCTCTTCCTCCAGATAAATGATAATAAGTCAGGAGGAATTATATTTGTTTACTATATGGCATAGAAAACCTGCCATCTGTCTCTTCAAACTTCAGCTCCTGGGACTATAAATCCTCCTGTTATTTCTTTTTTTATTTATTTTTTTGACTCGTCTCTTGAGTTTCACAAATAAAAGAACTGTTCTGTTTGGAAGAGATTATTTTTTTTTGTAATCAGCTCAGAAATAGTGTGAAATATCTACATTTAGTGAAGAAAAAAAAAACGAGTTTTTTTACTTGTCGCATTACAGCAGAGGGAAATTCTTTCTTTAGAAAAATGGGGTCGGAGCCCAGGGTCGGCTAGGATACAGCACCCCCCCTGGGGGAAAAAGAGGGTTAAGAACCTTATGGACGTGTTGAACGAGCATTTTGGCATTGGTTGAGGCTTAAACCAAGCTTCCACTCGTGGGGCCCTTGAGCAAGGCCCTTAAACTGCTTAGCTGTACGTCGGTCTGGATAAGGGTGTCTGCCAAACGCTCTAATTCGGGGGAGGCAAACTTTTTGGCTCAGGGGCCACATTGACTTTACGTAGAAAAGATATAATAGGCATTAATGTTAATACTCGTTGTATCACCGCACCTAATGCGCCACCTGGTGGCAACTCAGGCAATTACAGGAAAAGGTCAAATGAATGCAGTGACAATTTCGATATCATTTGATTTGGACAATTCTGTACCGGTCTTTGGTGCGCCGGATTAAAAGGAACAAGGGCCTGGATGTGACCCGGGGGGCCGTAGTTTTCCCACCGCTGCTCAAAATACAAAATCACAACGTTCATTACATTTGCATTACATTACATTTACAGAATTTGGCAGGCACCGTTATCCAGAGAGACTTACAACTGAGCAACTGAGGGTTAAGGGCCTTGCTCAAGGGCCCACTAGTGGCAGATTGGTAGTAGGATTTGAACCTGAAGTCTTCTGGTCCAGGATCGGCAGAGTGGGCAGAGCTTCCAGGACTAAGGCTAATGACTAATGACTAAGGCCTTGACAGCATTGATATGATGATATGTAGACGCATCCAGGAACACAGGAACTTTTTCATTGCGATCAAAGAGGATCAAGCGGGGTCGATTTTTAAAGCGATAGCTTATTGACAAATAATTAGAAAAAAAAACATAATTTTTTTCCCGAAGAACATTTGTTTTGTTTTGTTTTTAGCTTATTTATCTTCAGCAAATGATGTTTAAAGAGCGTCTTGTCAGGGATGGACAATTTCTGAAATACTGAAACTGGAGTATCTGTTAAAAAAAAAAAAAAAAAAAACACAGCTCATCTATTTTATAAAGAAAAACATATTATTGCATTTCATCATTTCAAATCAACACAATTAGTGCTATTTGCTGGAATGTTTTGTGATTGTTGTATCGACACGATGCCATTCCAATCCCCATCTGTCTATTTTCCCTGCGAGTGTTTGCCGGCTGTAATAATTCCTGCTTAAACTTCTCATCCGTATTCACAGAAGTAATTAGAGACGAGCGTCTCCGTGTTATAACTCAGCCCCAGACCTTTCCCTCTGTTGGTAATTGGCACTTTGAGAAACACACAATACCATTTACTTTAATTTGTTATCCCCCTGTAAAAAAAAAAAAAAAAACGGCTGGAGGAACCCCAGACTGGAGACTTACTGTGAGGGAGAAGATGTGTGGCTAATCTGGAATGGAATAGTAAATGAGCACTGTCTGAGATGTCCGAACGTGGCTCATTATCCAAAGCCATTATGTGGATGGACGGGCTTCAGACAGCAGCCGCGCTCCCATCTGATCAGCTGACTTCGAGATGCTTTCGCACGCGTGACTTTTAGTGCGCTGGAATCGAACCCTGGTGGGCTTTGGCATGCTGCGCAGTCCTTTAAGCTGCGACATAGCAATCACGCTTGGCTCCGAGAGCATCTGAGCGACGTGGCTTTCGAGTGAACTCTAGGAAAGTCGATCAGACTGAGAACGTGATTCAAATGCCCGAATAAGGTGTGTTTTCGTTTTTCAGCGATGTATGCGATAGTGGCTAAACTGAGCTGTGAAGCTCATCGGTTGGATGAACAAAAGCAGATAAAATTCCCGTCTCGGTCATGTGTGTGTGGAGTTTGTGCATGTTCTCCCCGTGGCCTCAGGGGTTTTTCTCCCCGGGTTCTCCGGTTTCCTCCCGGTCCAAAAACATGCATGGTAGGTTGATTGGAACACCTTTGGAAAATTGTCCCTAGTGTATGAATGTGTGTGTGTGTGTGTGTGTGTCCTGCGATGGGGTTGGCATTCCATCCAGGGTGTATCCTGCCTTAATGCCCATAGACGCCTGAGATAGGCACAGACTCCCCCGTGACCCGAGGGAAGATCGGATATAGTAGCGGTATTTTAGAAGATGATGAATAAATGAATGAATATATATATATATATATATATATATATATATATATATATATAATAATATATCTATATTATATATATATATATATATATATAGTGTTAATGTACTAACGTCACTAATGTTATCAATGCGTGTTTAACGCAGTGTGCGTTTACTGTGTGAGTTCACTCTGTGTTCACTCTGTGTCCGAAACCCGAACAACAAAGAACACAAAACAACCTAATACGAATAAATAAACAAACAGTTCAGTGCATCCACTCACGCTTCCTAAATTTCCCCCCGAATTACACCTACTAGCTGCGCATTCACAACAGGTACGATCTCCTCACTATATTAGCGTATATTACCGTATGGGAACCTTACGTAAGCGCATCGCATTCCCAAACCCGTATTATTCCAAATAAAGCCGCATTTATACTGACGCAATAAAGCGCTTTTTTTACTGAATAGCAATAAAGCGCTAAAAAAAGCGCTTCCGTATAACCTAAACACCGTATCACCAGTTTATATGGAAAAGCAACCGGAACACAATTCTTAAAGGAGCCACGTCCCATATTTTACAATTCAAAACATACACTAACATTGAAATGAACAAGAAATGAATTTGTTAACAAGACATTATAGTTAAAAGAATGAAATAAATACTAAATAATCAAATAAAGTGAGAGCTTTTGAGATACATTTATATGGTTATAGCATCTGCTGCTGTTATTAGAAACATGAAAATGGTATGTTAAATATATGTTATATATGGATATATATCTATATTATATATATATATATATATATATATATATATATATATATATATATATATATATATATAATTAGTGTGCCTCCTCTAATACAGTCAGCCTCAGAGAAATTGAACTTGTCCCCAGTATGTTATAACCACCACTGATTACTGTGGTGATACAGCCTGGGTGTTATGGATGAAGTAATGGGTTATGTGCTCATGTAAGAAGTGTAAAATGTCTCCTGTTCATGCCAGAATTCTTGTACTGAGGAAAAATCTAGAACATTCCGATTGTTTCCGGTAATTATCTGGTTATTAGACATTTTCATGGATGAACCTGGCTTTCCCAATACACAATCCCGTATATGCTAACACACAAACACACACCACACACACACACACTATACCAATAGGTGCCATATGGTGAATCCTCGCCTCAGTGAGCTCCTTGGCCTGTCACCCCCTCAGGCCTCCTTACACAAGGCAGGATAGGAATTTGCTCATATTTAATCCTGGATAAACGAAAAGAAACCCAAATCACGAGATGTTCTCAGCGTCCTCCTCGGCAGTCGTTTGAAACAATCATCGTGCGCCTTATTGCAAGAGACATACAGCCGGTCATTTGTCCATAACGCAAGATGAATGCGCTCCTTTAAAAAAAAAAAAAACAAAAAAAAACCTCAGCCAAGCGAAACGATACGAAGTGAGGGATTAGCTCGGTCCCGCTCGGAGTCGCAAAATGTCCATTAAAAAACGGCTGGCTGGGAAAAAAAGCGGCAGCTAAGCACCACCGAACATCCCGACCGCGTTTTGTTCATCCAATCAGATCTCACTTCAATATTAACACCTGTACGGTAGCTTGTTTATGCGCCTATCCGAGTTATATATGGTAGAAGCTCAACTCCTTCTGTAAATAGGAATGGGAAGCTTAAGGAGGCCTTATTGCATCTCTCGAACACACAAACATCATTTTTCATCGAATACAAAATACAGATAGAGGGAAAGCCATTTACCATGTTTTGAATTTATAAACTAGTAAAAAAAAAAAAAAAAAAAAACGCACCTCGAAACTTTCATAAATGATGTTACTCACATTTGTGTTTGTTCCATCCCCGCTCTGTTTTTAATGCCTTTTCTCTTTATGAATTACGAGGAGGGAATGAGTTCATATCGCAAAGTGATGCGATATTTCAGTTTAACGCCTTCGCCGAGAGCTACAGTACTTCAGAGAGGAAACACACACACACACACACACACACACACACACACACAAACGCCTGCATTTCTGTAGGGAACTTGCCGAACAATATGTTATTTAGACAGTGCATTGGAAAGCCCCACACGACTCTGTGCTCAGTAGTTCAGTAGTAAAATCCAGTGTTGCGAGCGTTACTTTGGAAATGTAATAGGTTAGTATTACACTTGATGACTTTTTGATTACCTTCCTTTGTCCACCAGGTGGCGCTTTACATTTCAAACCATACAAAAACAAATTGGTTATGCTTTTCTACATGAAACTGCATCAGATTGTCACTATTCAAATCAAAATAATACATTTGGCATACATTTTTACAACCTACATACAACCTACGAATTAACAAAACTTCAGTGCATCCACTCACGCTTCCTAAATTTCCCCCGAATTACGCCTACCCTAGCTGCGCATTCACAACAGGTACGATCTCCTCACTATATTAGCGTATATTACCGTATGGAACCTTACGCAAGCGCATCGCATTCCCAAATCCGTATTACGCAATAAAGCGCATTTTTACTGAACGCAATAAATCGCTTCCGTATAACCTAAACACCGTATCACCAGTTTATATGGAAAAGCAACCGGAACACAATTCTTAAAGGAGCCACGTCCTATATTTTACACTTCAAACAAACACTAACATTGAAATGAACAAGAAATGAATCACTGAGATCGTCCTTGCCATAGTCACCATTGACTTTTTCATTGGGGACAAACTTCATTCATTCATTCATCTACTACCGCTATATACGATCTTCCCTCATGCCTATCTCAGGCGTCTATGGGCATGAAGGCAGGATACACCCTGGATGGAATGCCAACCCATCACAGGACACCCACACTCACACATTCACACACACATTCATACACTTCTAGGGACAATTTTCCAAGGTGCCAATCAACCTACCGTGAATGTTTTTGGACCGGGGAGGAAACCGGAGAACCCGGAAAAAACCCCCCTGAGGCACGGAGATAACATGCAACACATTGCAGAGACGGGAATCGAACACCGACCCTGGCGCTGTGATGGGAACGTGCTGACCACTAAACCACCGTGCCCCTGGGGACAAACTTGGACACTTTTAAATTAGAGTCCATTGAAATTAGTTTGAAAAGGTAAAGGATCCCTATAAATAAAAATGAATCAAACTGTTTCCAGTCCTCAGTTGATCAACATATAACACTTTCATTAATCTAATCTAACCACAATAGCAGCTCCAAGCATTTCTAAATGGTTTTACTTTGGAGGTCTAAATCAATAAATCTTGCTCATTAGCATTTCAGTCACTGGTGTTCACCTTCATCTTATTTGAAAGATCTCCAACGTATTACATTTAGAAGCAATTCATCCATCCATCCCGGACAAACAAAGTTCACACTCAGGGCATCAGGACCTTTCTTTCCATGTACGAATGCCACGCGGACCATTGTCGTTGTCATTACGCAAGCTGAAAATCCGGGTTGAATTATGACTTCGGATCGGAAGCTCATGAGTTTACATCCTAGTACAAGCCTGCTGTCAATGCTCAGCTCAGCATAAAAGTCAGCATAAATATGAAGCGGCGCCGAACAAGCAAAGGCTGCCAGGTCCTATAAATGTAAATGTAATGATGAGGATCAATAGGCCTTCGCTTACCTTTCATTCGGTTGTATCTCAATCACGATATGATCTATTGCGTGACCTACACGGTGCAGAAAGAGTTAAAGATTTATTACTCGAATAAGTCATATTGCATATTGTCACGCTGATTTATTTGTTTGTTTGTTTGTTTGTTTATTTATTTATTTACTTTGCTGCAATAATAGCGGCGTTTTTTTTCGTTTTTTTTCCTACATATCCCTTTCATGCGTCACTCCTGCTGTTTATAAGAAAGGGCAGTTCGGATCGTTCCATTGCCTCAATTATTTGTCTTTCCTCCAATGCTATATGTTGATTTTATATTGTTTTGTATCTATCTATCTATCTATCTATCTATCTATCTATCTATCTATCTATCTATCTATCTATCTATCTATTCGTCTTCTACCGCTTTATCCGATCTTCCCTCGGGTCACGGGGAGTCTGTGCCTATCTCAGGCGTCTATGAGCATTAAGGCAGGATACACCCTGGATGGAATGCCAACCCCTTGCAGGGCACACACACTCACATTTCCAAGGTGCCAATCAACCTACCGTGCATGCTTTTGGACCGGGAGGAAACCGGAGAAAACCCAGAGAACCCAAGAAAAAACCCCTGAGGCATGGGGAGAACATGCAAACTCCACACACACAGGGCCGAGACGGGAATTGAACCCGGACCCTGGAGGTGTGAGGCAAACGTGCTAACCACTAAACCACCGTGCCCCTTATATATATATATATATATATATATATATATTATACATATTACATATTTAAGATACGTTTACTTATGTTTAGATAATTACATTATTCTGTATAATCCAGCTATTTTGTCCAACCCCTTTTCCAAAAACGATGGACAGTGTGTGAATACAACGGCCTCCAAATGTCAAAGAATTCATATTTAATTTACAGTAAAACAAACAAAACAAATATAAAATGTCTAAACTGAGAATATATGGTGTAACTCAGTAACAGTGGGGTAGGGTATAGTGTCGAACCCTGGTATCACCAAGCAGCCGCTCGCTCCCCGGTCATTGATCACTCTGTGCTCCGGGGGACGCTCTAACATGGCTGACCCTATTCACTGTGCTGTAATGTATATGTGACAAAATAAATGCTATTCCATTTTGAGGACGGAATAATAATCATTTTGGTCTGTTAAAAGGTCAGGGCAGGGTCATGTTTACCACTGTGTAGCATCATGTCTTGTGTACATCTGATACATTTTGATAGAAGATTGGTTTCCTATAGGTGGATTTTCCCCACTCAACCTTTCCCAGTGTCCTTTGTTGTGTTTTTTGAATTTCATGATGCTATGAATAGATGCAATTAGCATTGTTGTGTCCAAATATTCAAGGCTTTTTCTGAAAAAAAAAAAGGATATTTCAATTTCAGTGACTGCTATAGAGTCTTTGTGTGCTTCTGATTGACATCCATACAGCGAAACCATATTTCGAATCTTTTCCTTGTTTTATTTTTCATTAATGTTCTCAGCGTGTTGGAACTTTTACATTTTAAGATCTGTGTTTGTGCGGCAGGCGCTCTGCTGTGTTTCCGTTCATAAGTTCATAAGTGTGTGTGTGTGTGTGTGTGTGTGTGTGTGTGTGTGTGGATTTGGTGATGAATGAAATCAGGTGTCATATAAGAACTAGGCTGAGAGTCCCTGCTGTTCGTCCTTATATCTGACTGAATGTTTTGTACAGAAGGATACACTACAGCTCGGTCCTCCTACAGCTCTGATCTTTTATATTTTATAAGATGGAAACCAGACACTTCATCGGTTCATTACAGGAACAGTTTGACGTTTCATCCCTTGAGTGCAACAACCAACACGGCCAACATCTCATTACTAACAGCCATACTCCAGCTAATTACGACCAGATAAACTACAGGTTATTTCTAACACACACTTTCTGACTTATATATATATATATATATATATATATATATATATATATATATATATATATATATCATTCATTCATTCATTCATCTTCTACCGCTTTATCCGATCTTACCTCGGGTCATGGGGAGTCTGTGCCTATCTCAGGCGTCTATGGGCATTAAGGCAGGATACACCCTGGATGGAATGCCAACCCATCGCAGGACACACATACACACAATCACACACACATTAACACACTAGGGACAATTTTCCAAGGTGCCAATCAACCTACCGTGCATGTTCTTGGACCTGGGGAGGAAACCGGAGAACCCGGAGAAAAACCCCTGAGGCACAGGGAGAACATGCACAAACTCCACATATATAACATATAACATTTATATAACATTTGTTGCATGTTTTCAATGTACCATAATTGAATACTTTTCATGTTTCTAATACTGTAACTAAATGTAACAGATGTTATAATTATATAGATTTCCCTCAAAAAATGATTGATTATTTAATATTATTTTAATCTGGAAATTGATCTTTTAATATTACATTTTTAGTGGTTGTTTGAAGTGTAAAATATGCGATGTGGCTCCTTTAAGAATTCTGTTCCGGTTGCTTTTCCATATAAACTGGTGATACGTTTAGGCTATAGGGAAGCGCATTGTATTCAATGATGGAGGTGTGTAGCCCAGTGGTTAAGGTGTTGGACTATGGACCAGAATATCAAGCTGCCAATAGTGGGCCCTAGAGCAAGGCCCTTAACCCTCAATTGCTCAGTCGCTCTGGATAAGGGCGTCTGCCAAATGCAGTAAATGTAAATGTATTCACAAAGTAAAAATGTGCTTTATTCCGATGCGCTTGCGTAAGGTTCCATAAGGTAATATACGCTAATATAGTGAGGAGATCGTACCTGTTGTGAATGCGCAGCTAGTTGGCGTAATTCAGGGAAATTTCGGAAGCGTGATTGGACGCACTAAAGTTTCTTTATCCATGTCTTCTTTACTCACATAGTAATGCACACTGTGTTAATCACATTGACAATGTGTAATCAGCTATAATCGTAACCTTTCCATTCTACATTTATGGCATTTGGAAGGCTCTATTATCCCGTACTGACTTACATTTATTTCATTCATACAGTAGCTTTACCGTTACCGCTATATAAGGCTCAGGGGCCCAGGATTCTCAGCTTAGTGTGCCTCGCATTTGAACTCACGACCTCCAGTCCTATCCGCTAAGCTGCACTATTGCTACAAAATGAGCAAATGTCCCTCAGGTTACACATCACACAAAGAAGCACTCTATACACCGCCTGATTTCCTGCCTTTAAAATACAAATGAACGTCTTTGTGGTTGAAATCCCAATAAAGCGTCCTCGGAGCGCGATCTGACGGCGTATAGTAATGAACTCCTTTTCAGAACAGGAAGTCAGATGCCTGTCAGAGGCTTTGATTTGTACTGTACAACAGCCAGCAGTATTCGCGGTACGCAGACGCCGCGTTCCGCTCCAACAATCTCCTAACACAGCGGCCCCACTGCTTCCCGTTCTACATGCCAACTGTTGCTAATTTATAACACAAGCAACACTCTCCTTGCTAAATTGTAACACTGATGAAGAATTCAAGACCACTTATCTCACATATTTTTCACATCTCCGTGTGCAAGTATTTGGCTCTGTTTGTCGCAAGTTTGTCTCTACACACACACACACACACACACACACACATATAAACAAACACACACAAATGCTAAATGACCTGTTTCTCTTCAGGATGCTAATTTAGTTCATTACATACTGCTGTTATTCTCGCTGCGTGAATGACTTTTATACCGCGATTCATTGCTACATTAATCATATTAAAAGTACGCAAACGCGAGATCTATAAACAACGAGCGACGTGTGTGAAAAGCATTTTAATTTGAGCTTCAGAACACACACACATACACACACACACACACACACACACATGTGCACAAACTTTAAATATATCACAGGATGACACGCTAAGAGGAAAAGGCCATACCGTTAATCAGAGACATCGACTTGGAGAATGAAGAAAAGGGGTTTGTGTGAAAGAGGCATGTGTGTGTGTGTGTATGTGTGTGTGTGTGTGTGTGTGTGTGTGTGTGTGTCAGACAGCAGCAATGGCCTGAATGAGTGATAGCAAAGAAAGGCGAGAGTGTGTGAGGTAGAGGGTAGCTCACAGTCATTACTGCTCTCTGGAAATGTGTGTGTGTGTGTGTGTGTGTGTGTGTGTGTGTGTGTGTGTGTGTGTGTGTGTGTGTGGGAAATTGACAGAAAAGAGAAAGAGATTGGAAACGAGGACACAGAAAAAAGGGACGGAAAAAACAAGAAAACAAGGGAATGCGAGGATCACTTGAGGAAAAAATAAATATTATATTTAATAACTACTAAAAATAAAGCAGGTAAAGGAGATGTTTTTGGTAATTCCCAGTTTAAAATCTTTAAAATGATGATATACCGGTAAACTAGTAAACAGTCTGTTCAACAACAAAGACGTTTACATGGAAATACTCCCTGAGATTCTTATTTAGATGGCACTGAATAGTCGGTTCATTGCAGTATCATCATTGGTGGCCAATTAAATGGCCAATAGGCTCAAAGAAACATTCCCCACTTTACACTGCACTATCGCAACCCTGACAATGTGGTTTAAGACCAGAGACTTGAATGCCCTCAAGTTTAACTTTCCATCTGTGTGCCTTAGTAGAAGAAGAATAGCCTTTATTGGTCACATATACATTACAGCACAGTGAAATTCATTCTTTGCATATCCCAGCTTTTGTTGGTAGCTGAGGTCAGAGCTCAGGGTCGGCCATGATACGGCGTCCCTGGAGCACAGAGGTTTAAGGGTCTTGCTCAAGGACCCAAGGGCTTGGCCATACCGGGGCTCGAACCCGGATCTTCCGATCAGCAGCCCAGCACCTTAGACCACTGAGCTACACCCCTCCAGATCCTTGAGCTACCCCTTCCAGAACACTGAGCTACCCCCTCCAGACCACTGGGCTACCCCCTCCGGACCACTGACCTACCCCCTCCAGACCACTGATCTACCCCCTCCAGACCACTGACCTGCCTGACCCCCAGACCACTCCAGACCACTGAGCTACACCCTCCAGACCACTGACCTACCCCCTCCAGACCACTGAGCTACCCCCTCCAGACCACTGTGCTACCCCTTCCAGACCACTGAGCTACCCCCTCCAGACCACTGAGCCACTACCCCCTCCAGACCACTATCCCCACTCCAGATCTACCCCCTCCAGACCACTATCCCCACTCCAGACCACTCACTATCCCCTCCAGACCACTGAGCTACCCCCTCCAGATCCTTGAGCTACCCCCTCCAGACCACTATCCCCACTCCAGACCACTGAGCTACCCCCTCCAGATCCACTTGAGCTACCCCCTCCAGACCACTGAGATCCCCCCTCCGGACCACTGAGCTACCCCCTCCAGACCACTGAGCTACTCCCTCCAGACCACTGAACTACTCAGTCTAGACCACTGAGCTACCTCCTCCAGACCTATGAGCTCCCCCCTCCAGACCACTGAGCTACCACCTCCAGATCCTTGAGCTACCACCTCCAGATCATTGAGCGATCCCCTCCACCACTGAGACCACTGACCACTGAGCTACCCCCCTGAGCCACTCCCCACCTCCAGACCACTGACCTACCCCCTCCAGACCACTGATCTACCCCCTCCAGACCACTGACCTACCCCCTCCAGACCACTGAGCTACACCCTCCAGACCACTGACCTAGACCCCCTCCAGACCACTGAGCTACCCCCTCCAGACCACTGAGCTACCCCCTCCAGATCACTGAGCTACCACCTCCAGATCATTGAGCTATCCCCTCCAGACCACTGAGCTACCCCCTTCAGATCACTGATCTATCCCTTCCAGATCCTTGAGCAGACCACTGAACCACCCCGTCCAGACCACTGAGATACCCAGAAATCATCATAAGAAGCTATTCTTGTCCCGGTCCAGGTATGGTGATCCCGTGCCCTCTGCAGCCATGGCGTTCAACTCTTGGTTGACAGAATTAAAACCTGACACGCTCTTGTGCTGTCGTAGCCCATTTGACTCAAACTCGCCATATTGTACAGCTGTCCAAGTGATTATCCGAGGTAACGACAGGTCAAACTATTCTCCTTTGACGTCTCTCATCAACTTGGCTTCTGCATCTCGAAGAACTGATGCTCACTTGATGTGTTATTTTCTTTCCTGCACCATTTTTGAATAAACAGTTGTGTTTGAAAATCCCAGGACATCAGCATTTACAGAAACGTTAAAACCAGCCCGTCTGGCAAGTGGCAATCATGCCACAGTCAGTAGAGACTGAAATCAAATTCTTCCCATTCTACCTTAAGCTGCTGGATTGTATGTGCACGGATTTGTGCACCGAACTGCTGCCATATGATTGGCTGATCTGATAATTGTGTAAACAAAATACGTTTCCGTTTTTGTCGCTCTGACAGATGCTCACATTCAGAGCTTTCAATGAATGCTTTAAATGAGTATCCATGCAGGTGTTAGTAATACAATGTTCACTGTATATTCACATGCATAATTTATTTGAACATACTATATATTTGTGTAAGGGGCACGGTGGTTTAGTGGTTAGCACGTTCGCCTCACACCGCCAGGGTCCGGGTTCGATTCCCGTCTTGGCCATGTGTGTGTGGAGTTTATGCATGTTCTCCCCGTGCCTCAGGGTTTTCTTTTTTTTGGGTTCTCCGGTTTCCTCCCGGTCCAAAAACATGCACGGTAGGTTGATTGACACCTTGGAAAATTGTCCCTAGTGTATGAATGTGTGTGTGTGTGTGTGTGTGTGTGTCCAGCGATGGGTTGGCATTCCATCCAGGGTGTATCCTGCCTTAATGCCCATAGACGCCTGAGATAGGCACAGACTCCCCGTGACCCGAGGGAAGTTCGGATATAGCGGTAGAAGATGAATGAATGAATATATGTGTATATATATATAGTATATAGTATACTGTATGTGTGTGTGTGGACAGAAATCCAATCATTCAAAGCTCTTTCTACAAAATCAGATCAGTACAAAAAAATAATTATTTTATAATAATAATTCAGCCTGAAACAACAGTAAGCATAAGCGAGGCAAAAATTCTTCGTCCAAACTTTCTTAGAAAGTGAGATTCCAGAATAAAATATGATGTGGTATGCCGTGGGTGGGCGTTGTGTGTTTGTTCTCAAGCTTCACTTTGGCTGCAGTTTGATGGGCTTTTTTTTTCCTTCCTTTTCTCGATGCTTTCGAGGTCATAACATGTATAAGCTGGAAGAATTTCAGCATTAGGCTGCAGGAGCCAAGGAACGTTTCATAAAGTTCTGTCGGAACAAGCACAAACCAAACGGGAGGAGAAATGTAGAAGTTTCAGAGTCAGAGGGACTGTGGTTTAGTGTTTAGCATGTTCACACCTCCAGGGTCCGGGTTCGATTCCCGTCTCGTCCATGTGTGTGTGTGTGTGGAGTTTTGTATGTTCTCCCCGTGCCTCAGGGAGTTTTTTTCTCTGGTTTCCTCCCCGGTCCAAAAACATGCACAGTAGGTTGATTGGCACCTTGGAAAATTGTCCCTAGTGTATGAATGTGTGTGTGTGTGAATGTGTGTGTGTGTGTGTGAGTGTGTGTGTCCTGCGATGGGTTGGCATTCCATCCAGGGTGTATCCTGCCTTAACGCCGGATAAAAGATCGGATAAAGCGGTAGAAGATGAACGAATGAATGGCTTCAGAGTCTCTGAGAGAAGGAGCTGTGTTCAGATCGGGGTGGAAATTGTTGCTTAACTTATTAAGATCTATCTATCTATCTATCTATCTATCTATCTATCTATCTATCTATCTATCTATCTATCTATCTATCTATCTATCTATCTATCTATCTATCTATCTATCTATCTATCTATCTATCTATCTATCTATCTATCTAACATGCATGGCAGCTGTGGTCTAATTGCTTACTATAATGTATGATATGGAGAGGGGCGGGACTGTGGTCTGATTGGTTAATATAATGTGTCATGTGTAGAGGGGGTGGGGCTGTGGTGCTGAAACCCTGCAGTGAGGACCTAAATATAAGATATTTATTCTGTGCTTGTGCGTTTGTGTGCGTGTGTGTGTGCGTGTGTGTGTGTGTGCATGTGTGTGTGTTCTGTTTACACTACATTGTTTTTGGATGTTGCTATAGAGAAGCACTTTGACTAATCCTTTTATTGTGTTTTCAAAAGCCTTACAGCATTAACACAGTGAGTGGCCTTGATGATTATTTGATTATTTTTAAATAAAAGGCAATAAAAAAAAAAAAAAACAACAAAAAAAAACAAGCCACTTCCTTCTAGAAAGCATCTATTTTAAATAAAAGCACTATGATAGAGACATACAGTAGCTTCGCCAATACAAGGATGAAGTTGATGACCTTGGGATGTTTAGCACTAAAAAGCGAATGATTTCACCTTCCTTAAACAGCACGATATTTCACTTTGGCTTCTCCGATGGCCTGATGTATGTATAAGATGAACGTCATTTACATAAATTTAAATACATTTCAGTGTTTCAGGATCAGTATGAAGAATCTAATCTGCATTAAAAGCTATAAGCTTTTATAAACATTTTCCTGTGATTAGTAGATAAACGGTGAAAAGGCTCGAGTGATATTTAGGCTTCAGTGATATTTAAAGCTTTATGTCTTTTTATATGCTAATTCAACATTTACATAAAAGTAAACGGTGGGTGGAAACGCGTCCTCCTGCCTCTCTGTGGACTTTGATGGAGGAGAACTTGGAAATCACCATCTGCTGCTGGATGTCATTAATTTACGCCTTTTGTTTGATTTTAATTGTAAGGAATTAATAACACAGGGAGATTTTTAACCGAAAGTGTAAATAAATATTCAAATGCGGCCGCTAATGATACAAAATTGAAGTAATGATTCTCGTTAAAATGGACAACTGTTCGTCTGCAAGCTAAGAATGTATTTATTTAAAAAAATATAATAATAATAGTACAGTTTGGTTTCGGTTTTGTTCGGGCACAGACAACTTTTCTGCATATTATAGATAGATTATTATTACATTTTAGAAAGATACAATTCTATAGGTTTTATTGTACATTATATTTGACTGGTTCGCCTCACACCGTCACGGTCCGGGTTTCGATTCCCGTCTCGGCCATGTGTGTGTGTGTGTGTGTGGAGTTTGCATGTTCTCCCCGTGCCTCAGGGGGTTTTTCTTCAAGTTCTCCGGTTTCCTCCCGGTCCAAAAACATGCACGGTAGGCACCTTGGAAAATTGTCCCTACTGTGTGAATGTGTGTGTGTGTGTGTGTGTGTGTGTGTGTGTGTGTGTGTGCCCTGTGATGGGTTTGCATTCCATCCAGGGTGTATCCTGCCTTAATGCCCATAGACGCCTGAGATAGGCACAGACTCCCCCGTGACCCGAGGGAAGATCGGATAAAGGGGTAGAAGATGAATGAATGAATGAATGAATTAATTAATATTTGACTGCTTGACAAGCTGTTTAATTCTATTTAAAACCTTTTTTTTCAAGCAACAGAAGTGCTTTCAGGAGTAATTATATAAAGTGTGTTTATATAACATATAAATACATTTTATATAAAACATATAAAAAAATTTTTTTGTTGTTGTTGTCGTTGTATATATATATATATATATACATATATATATATATATATATATATATATATATATATATTTTGCTTTTGCATATCCAGGGTTATGAGATCTATACATTGTCGTATATGCTCATTAGTGTTTATTAGTGGTAATTCATACATTCATTTATTCATCATCTACCGCTTTATCCGATCTTCCCTCGGGTCACGGGCAGTCTGTGCCTATCTCAGGCGTCTATGGACATTAAGGCAGGATACACCCTGGATGGAATGCCAACCCATCGCAGGGCACACACACACACACACACACACATTCATACACTAACGTGTATGTTATTTTCCAACGTGCCAATCAACCTACCGAGAACATGCATACTCCACACACACATGGCCGAGACGGGAATCGAACCCGGACCCTGGCTGTGTGAGGCGAACGTGCTATCCACTAAACCACCGTGCCCCACTAGTGGATATTCATTGACGACAAATTTTCACATTAATATCTGGAATAAATGTACTATTAATAATAAAGTCGACTCATAAATCAAACAATGCTCCTCATATCTTATATGTGAAATTAATTTCATTATTCATTTTAGCAAATAACAGCTAAATGATAAAAGATCTGTTATATATTATTACCAATCAAATACTACTATCTTGGGATTTTACATGACATTGTTTTGTGGTGTTGCGCAGTAACGACAATACATTCAGTCTTTGCCTACTTGAAAATATATATGAAATATCTCTCAGGCTTATATTTTGCGATCATTTTACTGAAAGAAAATGATGTCATTTTGAATATTATGGCTGTAGGATTCACCACTGTGTAGCCTTACATCTTCTGTTTGTATATATCTGTGAACTGAGGAGACCCTTTAATAAGGGAAAAGAATGTTGTTCCATACATGTCTGCTCAGCAGTTCCCGGGTATTCTTTGTTGTGTTTTTCTTTTCCAAGACACACCCAACGCTTATACAAACCTGTGACTTGCACCAACGCTATTATCAACTCTGCTGCTGTGGAAGACGAATACCTTCTGCACAGACAGAATTCAGACTTCAACATTTTAATGGGACAAATGGAACAAAAAACAACAGATGGTGCTTTAATTAGCACCGAAGTTATGTTCTGTTTGAGTCAATATATTATTAAAAGTTTGGCAGCAGCAAAAAAACAAAACAAAACAGTCTGCTTGAACAGTTTCTAATAACTCAAATGTTATTTTACACACATAAAAAAAAAAAAAAAAGATCTAATTCCGAAACAATTTCCTTTGTTACGTTTTCGGGTTCAATAACGGAAAATGTGCCTTTGTGCTGAATCAGACGACGAGAAAATATGAACACATTCCCAGACGGATACTTTTACCTTCTCACTATAGATTATAATTTATATTTGTGGTGCATTCTAGCCTGATTTTCCGTGCAAGTTTATTTGAATTATTGTTCTGCGATCCAGAAAAACGCTATACAACTATATTGAATAGCACAAGGCAAATACACAATGTCAACATTTACATTTGTTCTAAATGTAAACAAAACTGGTTTAAATGGTTACTCTTGCTCATGTGGTGTATTACAGCTACACTAAATGTAAACAAAACTGGTTTAAATGGTTACTCTTGCTAATGTGGTGTATTACAGCTACACTAAATGTAAACAAAACTGGTTTAAATGGTTACTCTTGCTCATGTGGTGTATTACAGATACACTAAATGCAAACAAAACTGGTTTAAATGGTTACTCTTGCTAATGTGGTGTATTACAGCTACACTAAATGTAAACAAAACTGGTTTAAATGGTTACTCTTGCTAATGTGGTGTATTACAGCTACACTAAATGTAAACAAAACTGGTTTAAATGGTTACTCTTGCTCATGTGGTGTATTACAGATACACTAAATGCAAACAAAACTGGTTTAAATGGTTACTCTTGCTAATGTGGTGTATTACAGCTACACTAAATGTAAACAAAACTGGTTTAAATGGTTACTCTTGCTCATGTGGTGTATTACAGCTACACTTTTACTGTATCGTAGCCATACATTACCAACACAGCTGATGATTTCTTTTCCGATAGCAAAACTTTTCCGGTAGCACTGGGGCAAATATGAAGCAAAGAGCTAAGTTCAGCCAGAGAAGAAGCTCGGGTTGCACGTTCACCCTAAAGTGGCTGTGACGTAATCGCAATAATCTCGCCGAGTTCTTTTTTTTTCCCCCGTCTCTTTTTTCGTTATTTCTTTGGCTTTATGATGAAATCCTCTTCGTTGAGCGGCCGGGAAAAGCTCTTCTTTAACAAACGTCCTGAGGCGATTCTTCTGCTCCTCACCCAGACACTGACCCGTGAGGACCCATGCCTGTAGGGACGCCGCAGCGAATCGTGGCGCGATTTTGCGAGGAGTGAGAGACAAAAAAAAATCTCCTATTTTTTTAACAATATACAGACGTACACGCGGTTCCAGAAGTCCGGCTTTGGTCGTTTCTGTGCTGTTCGGGTGAGAATTAGGACAAGATAAACTCGTTTAAGATTTAAGCCACTGGAGACTCATTCATTCCAGAGAAGCAGCGTGCCTCATTTAAGCAGTAGCGGATGCAGCAGATGGAAATACCACTGCTTCTGTCCAATTCAGTCTCATAGGAGAAACAACTAATTTGTGACACCTACTAAAAAGATGAACAGAAACCTGTTTTTTTTGGCAAGCGTATGCCGCATATTAATCTATCAAACATGCATTTTCTGCATCGGCTCATTTAACAATGTAAAGTGCGACGCAAGCGATCCCGTCGTCGTCGTCATCACCAGCAGAAAACAAACATGGAGTAAAAATCAAACATTAGACAACGTTATTTATTCTTTTTTATATATAAAACACACAGAGTTTATAGCGGCAAATATGTGCCAGCAATCCTAATACACTCTAATTAACACAGCAGGATAAGTTTGAGCATCTGTCTCCCCCTTACTGTCTCGAACCGAAAGCGAGTCGGATGCAAAAAGAGGCACGCTACCAAAATGCTACCTAGATTACATATCACAATACCAATACAAAAAAAGCATGGTATTTTTTAAATGTATAAATAAACATGAAAATCAGAGTGTAGCACTCACACGATGTGCACCCCTGGATCGTGAATCGTCCAACACCTGGAACTACAACCTTTCCTGGGGGGAAAGTCTTTACACATTAGCAAAATGGAGATGACAAATAACTCATGTGGATGGTGGATGGTGATTATACCCAGGATACACCCTGGATGGAATGTCAACCCATCGCAGGGCACACACACACTCACACACACTCACTCACTCACAATCATACACTAGGGACAATTTTCCCAAGTTGTGCCAATCAACCTACCATGCATTTTTTTGGACCGGGAGGAAACCGGAGAACCCGGAGAAAAACCCCCTGAGGCACGGGGAGAACATGCACAAACTCCACACACACATGGCCGAGACTGGAATCAAACCCGGATCCTGGCAGTGTGAGGCGAACGTGCTAACCATTAAGCCACCGTGCCCCCTATATATATATATATATATATATATATATATATATATATATATATATATATATATATATATATATATATATTATATATTCATTCATTCATTCCATTTCTTCTACCGCTTTATCCGATCTTTCCCTCGGGTCACGGGGAGTCTGTGCCTATCTCAGGCGTCTATGGGCATTAAGGCAGGATACACCCTGGATGGAATGCCAACCCATCGCAGGGCACACACACACACTCACACACACATTCATACACTAGGGACAATTTTCCAAGGTGCCAATCAACCTACCGTGCATGTTTTTGGACCGGAAGGAGGAAACCGGAGAACCCGGAGAAAAAAAAAACCAACCCCTGAGGCATGGGGAGAACATGAACATGCAAACTCCACACACACATGGCCGAGACGGGAATCGAACCCAGATCCTGGCGGGTGTGAGGCGAACGTGCTAACCGCTAAGCCACCGTGCCCCCACACACACATATATATATATATATATATGATCTTATTTTTTTTTTGCCATTACTCATATCTCATGATATGATAGGCCACCTAGCAGGCATGGCGAGCTAATCATGACAGGATTGTCTGTATTTGTTGACAAGAGCCTGAAACATGTGATGAATGAAGCACAGTTCCAGATGTTGCATTAATAACTTTTTTTTTTTTTTTTTTTTTAATCTAAAACATGGAAAATCAAAAAGGAAATAACGCAGTAATATTATGCTGTAACCCTGTACAATATTGGAGTTGTGACTGAAGCCTTTGAGATTGGAAGATAGATGATAATTTTCCTTAAATTGACATTAATTAATAGATATTTACATTAGAGTACTCTGATGGCACCTTTGGGAACTTTTGTTCGTTAAGATCTGTGACTAGCTAGCGGCATTTTTTTATGATTTATTTTTTATGATTTTTTTTTAGATTCCAAAAAATGTTATGTTGAGGACAGGTTTCTTCATATCGGTGAAAGTTTGTAAAGTGTTTGTAGGATGGGAAGCGTCTGTAAATATATATATATATATATATATATATAATATATATATATATATATATATATATATATATATTTATTTTCTACCACTATATCCGATCTTCCCTCGGGTCACGGGGAGTCTGTGTCTATCTCAGGCGTCTATGGGCATTAAGGCAGGATACCACCCTTGGATGGAATGCCAACCCATCACAGGGCACACACACACACACTCACACACACACTCACACACACATTCATACACTAAGGACAATTTTCCAAGGTGCCAATCAACCTACGAACGTGCTAACCACTAAACCACTGTGCAATATATACTCTAACTGTATTTCTGAATCTTATATATATATATATATATATATATTTATATATATATATATATATATATATATATATATATATATTGATTCATAAATACAGTTAGAGTAAAAGTTGCTTGTAATGTATCCTTGATTCTCAGTAATACTAGAAAGTAGCCAACTACACTAAGTGTCATTTTTTGGTAAGCACAAATAAACAACAATAAAAATGTTTTCTTGTTGTTTTAGTGGTGAGGGCGGGGTTTCTCTCGCCAGTTTCCTGTTTGGGAGGGGACGTTCGTGTTCGTGCGTGTTACGGCCCGTTGATTGATACGACCAGTTTCTCTCGTTTCTTGTTGAAGTTTGTTCTTGTGACAGCAGGTTGTTTCAGGTCATCGTCCTGTCGCACGATGAAGTACCTTTTAAATCATTTCTGCTAGCATCTTGAGTTGCATCATCAATAAAGGTTAGTAAGACCATTCCAGGAATAGCCATTCCGGAAGCAGCCATGCAAACCGTGTCACTACCTTCAGCGCGCTCGTACGACTGAATCATCGATAAGTTTGTTCTTTCTTTTTTTGCTCCCTTCTTTCTTTCGTGTGGGGGGAAAAAAAAGATTGACTTTCTCGGCATCGTTCCTTCGCCTCATTTTTGCCTTGAAGAACGTTCCCCCTTTATCCCGGGTGAAAGTCGGCGATGTCACCGAACGCTTTTAGAGTTTCTGTCGCAACTCTCATGCTTATGTCATCGCCTGCTGTTGTTTTCCACGGCTAAAACAAAGGTTTCTTTATTTTTAGGACGGTCTAAGGTGCCTTATAGGCTCTCCCAATGTCTATCAGTAGAATTATATTTAATACCACCCCCCCCCCCTTAAGCTGGTATGTTCTTGAGTCCAAGGTCAGACCCTCCTCTGTTCAAATTGAGTTTAGTGCTTAACTACATACATCTGAGGTCTGAATACTAATGAGCACAATTTTCAGTTACATCTCCAGGAAAGATGTCCTGCAAGAGGAGGGTCTAAAGCTATTTCTGAGTTTATTCGCACTGTTGGATTCCTCGTTCCAAATACGGGCTAAGATTAAAAAAAAAAAACAATTGGACGTGAAACTGAATATTCATTCATTCATTCATCTTCTACCGCTTTATCCGATCTTCCCTCGGGTCACGGGGAGCCTGTGCCTATCTCAGGTGTCTATGGGCATTAAGGCAGGATTCACCCTGGATGGAATGCCAACCCATCGAAGG
>JACRUU010000029.1:1751187-1763687 GCA_030449085.1 Kryptopterus vitreolus | reverse complement strand
ACAGACTCCCCGTGACCCGAGGGAAGATCGGATAAAGCGCTAGAAGATGAATATAAACAAATTATAAACAAATAGATGTCTGTTTTTCTCCACTATATTTTAATCAGAATCAGGTTTATTGGCCAAGTGTGTTGACAATTTCAGCTTTGTGGGATTAAGTGGGATATTAGATACAATATGGGATTGAAAAAAAGAAAAAAGTTGAAATGGAAATGGTGGGAAATATGTAAATATTTAAAACACACCTTTTCCCAGAATTTTTGAGGAAAATAAAAATAAAGTGAAAATGTTTAGAAAAACAAACAAACAACAAAAAAAATTCTATCTGATAAAAAGAAGAAAGTGAGATCAATCTATCTGTCTGTCATGTACATATCTATCTATCTATCTATCTATCTATCTATCTATCTATCTATCTATCTATCTATCTATCTATCTATCTATCTATCTATCTATCTATCTAGTAAATAAGTTCTATCGTTCTATCTATAATTCTATCATTCTTTATATCGTTCTTTCTATCGTTCTTTCTTCTCATTGTTCTTTCTATCTTTCTATCGTTCTTTCTATCATTCTATCTATTGCTATATCTTTCTATCGTTTGTTCTATCGTTCGTTCTATCGTTCGTTCTATCATTTGTTCTATCACTCGTTCTATCGTTCATTCTATCATTCGTTCTATCATTCGTTCTATCATTCTATCGTTTGTTCTATCCTTCGTCCTATCGTTCTATCGTTCATGCTATCGTTCATTCTATGGTTCTATCATTCTATCTATTGTTCTATCTATTGTTCTATCGTTCGTTCTATCGTTCGTTCTATCGTTCGTTCTATCGTTCGTTCTATCATTCTATCGTTCGTTCTATCGTTCGTTCTATCGTTCGTTCTATCGTTCGTTCTATCGTTCGTTCTATCGTTCGTTCTATCGTTCGTTCTATTGTTCGTTCTATTGTTCGTTCGTTCTATCGTTCGTTCTATCGTTCGTTCTATTGTTCATTCTATCGTTCGTTATATCTATCGTCGTTCTATCTATTCGTTCGTTCTATCGTTCGTATTTGTCAATTTACAAAAGTAAGTGAACAAAAGAAACAATGGAAATGAAGTCAATATTTGTTGTGAGTGAGGTTTAGAAGAAGCAGAAGTAGTGGAAGTGATGGAAGTGTGGAAGTGAAGTGATATATATATATATATATATATATATATATATATATATATAATAATTACGTTAAAAACATCACAAAAATCCACATCTCTCATCCAGCCTTGCAATTCTTTTCACTTCATTCTTTTATCTCTTTTTTCTCCATTTCCAGCATGTTTTCCTCTCCTCCCCTTTGTTCATTTCTTCATAGGCTTTTCACTTCACCCCCCCACCCAGAAATCTTTTCTCCCTCTACTCCTCTCAATTCAGCTCATTCTACATCCTTAACTCTTCCTGAACCTTTCTGAATTCCCACATCATTCCCTCCCCTGTCACATTAACATTCATCCTCCGTCTCCACCACCGTCTCTCTTCTCTTCTCTCTCTTCTTCTCTCTTCTCATTCCTCTCTTCTGATTATTATACTTTCTCTTTTTTTCCCCTTTGCCTCGTTCATAATTGAAGTGTATTACTAATCCAGCAGATACCTATCTATCTATCTATCTATCTATCTATCTATCTATCTATCTATCTATCTATCTATCTATCTATCTATCTATCTATCTATCTATCTATCTATCTATCTATCTATCTATCTAGTCTATCTATCTGTCTGTCTATCTATCGTCTATCTATCTAGTATCTATCTATCTATCTATCTATCTATCTAATCTATCTACTAAGTCTATCTATCTATCTATCTATCTATCTATCTATCTATCTCTATCTATCTATCTATCTTATCTATCTGTCTGTCTGTCTGTCTGTCTATCGTCTATCTATCTATCTATCTATCTATCTATCTATCTATCTATCTATCTATCTATCTATCTATCTATCTATCTATCTATCTATCTATCTATCTATCTATCTATCTATCTATCTATCTATCTATCTATCTATCTATCTATCTATCTATCTATCTATCTATCTATCGCTATCTATCTCTATCTATCTATCTATCTATCTATCTATCTATCTATCTATCTATCTATCTATCTATCTATCTATCTATCTATCTATATACCTACCTATCTATCCATCCATCCATATATCTATCTATCTATCTGTCTGTCTGTCTATCTATCTATCTATAATGCAAATAAGTCCTATCTATCTATCTATCTATCTATCTATCTATCTATCTATCTATCTATCTATCTATCTATCTATCTATCTATCTATCTATCTATCTATCTATCTATCTATCTATCTATCTATCTATCTATCTATCTATCTATCTATCTATCTATCTATCAATGTAAATATGTTCTATCTATCTATCTATCTATCTATCTATCTATCTATCTATCTATCTATCTATCTCTCTGTCTATCTATCTATCTATGTTCTATCTATCTATCTATCTATCTATCTATATCTATCGTATCTATCTATCTATCTATCTATCTATCTATCTATCTATCTATCTATCTATCTATCTATCTATCTATCTATCTATCTATCTATCTATCTTGTAAATATTTTCTATCTATCTATCTATCTATCTATCTATCTATCTATCTATCTATCTATCTATTGTATCTATCTATCTATCTATCTATCTATCTATCTATCTATCTATCTATCTCTCTACTATCTATCTCTCTATCTATCTAATGTTCTATCTATCTATCTATCTATCTATCTATCTATCTATCTATCTATCTATCTATCTATCTATCTATCTATCTATCTATCATGTATCTATCTATCTATCTATCTGTCTATCTGTGTGTTTATCTAAGAACAGTTAAATGTGTGTGTGACGATTAAAGGTTTTTATTTACTTCATTTCTATTTGATCACTTTTGCACAAAAATAAAGTTTTGTCACAATTTTGAGATAACATTGTTGTTGTTGTTGTTGTTGTTGTTTTTATTTTAATGACAGAAAAAGACGATCGTCTGAAGTTCTCCGCCACACAGAATAGTTTCAAACACGGCTAAGAGCTCTTATTTCCTCTCTAAGAACTGTTCATTCAAGCAATCCTGACTTAAGGCTTAGGACCTCCTGCCTTTCCTAATCTCCTTCCCCTGCTTCACTCGCTCAGTGCCGAGGGCTCGGACAAAGACGCTTAACTCTGCACTCGGGATAAAAGAAAAAAAAAAGAAAAAAAAGATGTTCCAGAGACGTCGGTGCACTTTTCTCCGGGGACGGACGTCTGAGGTGCTTATTACTGTGGATTTGACATCATCAGAGTGTAACGCTCAAAACAAACCAATTAAGGACAACATGTATTCTGCTGCTGGAACAAAACAGACAGAGAGAGGGAGGGGGGGGGATCCCTCAGCACCCAATTAGGAGCCAAGGTCCAAACCATAAGCCTCTGGTTCTGATGGCACGGCGGCATTGGGAGGATTCGCCGCTGTTAGGGAAATTCGATGCTGATTAATGAACACATCCGATGTAATGTAAAGGATTTTAGGACGAAACTGACCTTCTGATAATAATAATAATAATAAATAAAAAAAAATAATAATAAAAAAAATAATAATAATATAATAATAAATAATAACAAACATTGTAGAAACTTTCTAGCGGGAAGATTCTAAAGTTGTGGTTATGTAATACATAGCACAATAATAAAAATAATAATTAATAATAATAATAATAATAATAATAATAATAATAATAATAATAATAATAATAATAATAATAAAAACGTTGTAGAAAGTTTCTAACGGGAAGATTCTAAAGTTGTGGTTATGTAATCCATAGCACAATAATAATAATAATTAATAATAATAATAATCAATAATAATAATAATAATAATAATAATAATAATAAACATTGTAGAAACTTTCTAACGGGAAGATTCTAAAGTTGTGGTTATGTAATCCATAGCATAATAATAATCATAATAATAATAATAATAATAATAATAATAATAATAATAATAATAATAATAATAATAAAAATAAAAACATCCAATATTACAGAATCAGTGAAAATCTCACTGGAATCACAGAATCACCGAATCGCAATGTTTCCATATGTTTATTTGGATGTTTGCTTGCTATTAAACAACAGATAAACAACAACAAAGCGTTTCTAACAATGCTGTTTTTCTTTTTTCAGCCAAAGAAAACGATGCATTTTCATCATTCTTTTCAAAGTTGACAAACAGAAAGGGTGAGGAAAACGATGATGTGTTTGGGAGCGATTGTTTGGACACGTAGCGTTTTCAGTCCAGCGTTTTTTATTTATTTATCCATTTTATTACTTATTAAGAAAGTACGTGTCCATATTGTTGCTCTATTAGGTTTCGACAACACCGAGTTCAAAACTTGTCAATGCAAAATAAAAAAAAATCCTTAAAGATGTTTAATTACATATTTTAAGAGACTGAATAAAGTGGTCATTTTTAAAAAATCCTTTTTAATCAATATTTGATCTATCTATCTATCTATCTATCTATCTATCTATCTATCTATCTATCTATCTATCTATCTATCATTCTATCATTCTATCTATCGTTCTATAGTTCTATCGTTCTATCTTCTATCGTTCTATTCTTTCTATCATTCTATTCTATCTTTCTATCGTTCTTTCTACCATTCTATCGTTCTTTCTATCGTTCTATCGTTCTTTCTATCTATCGTTCTTTCTATCGTTCTATCGTTCTATCGTTCTTCTATCATCGTTCTATCAGACCTGAAAATGACTCAAATTAAATTCCATATTTTTTCAAACTTTTCCAAAATACATAGGACCCCTGATGTAACAGAAACTCTCACTGTTATTGACTTGTTTTTTTTTGTTTTGTTTTTTTTTTTTTTTTAATAGAAAAAACTGCTTTCTGTATTTCAGCTTTCTTTTTATTTATTGCTTTCTTGCTTGAATTAATTCAAGTTCAAGTTTATTTCTATAGCAATTTTCATAATTGACATTGTTTCAAAGCAGCTTTATCCAGTATCCTGATTATTACTAATGAAGAAATTAAGTTTCCATAAGGTGGCTCTCCCACAATATAATATATATATATATATATATATATATATATATATATATATATATATATATATATATATATATATATATAGGGGCACGGTGGTTTAGTGGTTAGCACGTTTGCCTCACACCTCCAGGGTCCGGGTTCGATTCCCGTCTCGGCCATGTGTGTGTGGAGTTTGCATGTTCTCCCCGTGCCTCTGCAGGCTCGGGGTTTTTTTTCTCCGGGTTCTCCGGTTTCCTCCCGGTCCAAAAACATGCACGGTAGGTTGATTGGCACCTTGGAAAATTGTCCCTAGTGTATGAATGTGTGTGTGTGTGTGTGTGTGTGTGTGTGTGTGTCCCTCCCTGTGATGGGTTGGCATTCCTTCCAGGGTGTATCCTGCCCTAGGATACACCCTGGTAGGTGTATAGATAGGTATACAGGATCCCCGTGACCCGAGGGGAAAGCATCGGATATAAGCGGTAGCAGGTAGAAGATGAATATATATAAATATCTTTAAATATATATATATATTTATTAATATATATTATATAAAATATCTTTAAACATTTTTAATTTCATATTTTAAGAAACTGAATAAGGCAGTCAATTTTTCTTTTTTTGGAAATACTTTTTCATACTTGTCCAAAATACATAGGAACCCTGATATTAGAGAAACTCTCACTATTATTGACTTGTTTTTTCTTTTGTTTGTTTTAGAGAAAACTGCTTTCTTTATGCACCAATTAATGAGTGAAAGCTCCAGTGTTTTGCCCCAAACCTGCCTTGCTGATCATCTTAAACCCACTGATTGTTTTGCAGAAAGCTGCTCGGCCTACACTGTGGTTAGTTAAAGAATGCTGTTTCTCTAATGATTAGCGATTCGCCGACAAAATTCTTGTTGTCTACATAATGTTTTTTTATTCCTTTAACGAAAATTGACTTTCTAAACTTCTGATTGGTTGAAGTTGGTCTGATTGATTGCACTCTGATTTACTTCATCAGTAAAATGGATTGTATAATCATTTAGCGCACTGACAGGAAGGACCTTTTTTTTTTTTTTTACCAAAGTTAATAGTGTGGCTTTTGGTAGAGTGTGTAGTAGTTTGCGTGTCTGTGTTCTGTTGCATGCTGTGTTGCTGTGGTCCAAATCCTAACCGGATTTCCGACCTGCCCTATCCTGTCTCGATCCCACCTCCGCAGTAACGACCTCGTAAGACAGGAATAATAGGAAGAAGAAAAGCAACCAATGAGGGTTGTTTCCGTTGTTTGTTGTGATCGTTTGTGTTTATTGGATGAAATGTTCCGTTCTGGATTAGACGAGGACATGTATTTTGAACCTTGGGGGAGGAAGGGGGGGGTGTACAGTGCACCTTGGGGGGGAGGGGTATACATTGTGTACAGTGCACAATGCTCACGTCACCAAGCTGGCACTAGTGGGCCCTTGAGCAAGGCCCTTAATCCTCAATTGTGTGTATAACAGGAAGATAATCATCTTTGGATAAAATCTGAATTATTAATTAAATAATCAATACTGAATTTATTACTATACTATATATACACTATACTACTACTTTATTATCTATTATTTTTTTGTTGAAAAACCCCCCTGAGGCACGGGGAGAGCATGCAAACTCCACACACACACATGGCCGAGACGGGACTCGAACCCGGACCCTGGCGGTGTGAAGCGAACGTGCTAACCATTAATCCACCGTGCCCCTAAATATGTAAATAGGAATAATTGTGTTCATCTTATATGTAGCAAAGCGTTTTTGTGCATTATATCTTGGATTAAATCTTGGAGCACATTTGTTTTTCCATTGAACCCATGAAGTTACTGAGGAATTATAAGGATGGATCTGGATTGTAATTAATACTAACAGTCGAGTGCAATTTCTCAGGACCATGGATTGCATGAACAGTTTTGCGTGTGGATGGAACTGTAATGAACGGACATTCGGGTGTCGTTCAGACGAGCACCAATTCCCTATTGAGACTTTGAGGTTTCTCCCTCGTATCGTCTCAGGGAGACTTTCCTCGCCGCCGACTCGCTCATTAGGGACAACCTTATATGGAGCAAACTTGTAGTTATATTTTCCGGCTTAATAACATTTTCCTGCCTGTTACAATGTCGGTTCTGACATTCCTTCTCAACCGTTTTTCTCAACAAAAAAAAAATGACAAAATAAAAGTAACAGTAATTCGTCACAGTTACTGAGAAAACAAACATGTAATTAAATTACATGTTAACTAATTAATTAAAATTAAATTAATTAATTCAATTATATATATATATATATATATATATATATATATATATATATATATATTCATTCATCTTCTACCATGCTTCTACCATGCTTGGCACTCTTTAAAAAGTCCGGTATTAAATATGTTCATTCATTCATTCATTCATCTTCTAGCGCTTTATCCGATCTTCCCTCGAGTCACGGGGAGTCTGTGCCTATCTCAGGCGTCTATGGGCATTAATGCAGGATACACCCTGGATGGAATACCAACCCATCGTAGGACAAACACACACACATTCACACACACATTCACACACACATTCATACACTAGCGATAATTTTCCAATGAATGCAAACATGGTTCCCAGTGCCTCAGGGTTTTTTTTTCTCCGGGTTCTCCGGTTTCCTCCCCGGTCCAAAAACATGCACGGTAGGTTGATTGGCACCTTGGAAAATTGTCCCTAGTGTATGAATGTGTGTGTGATGTGTGTGTGTGTGTCCTGCAATGGTTTGGCATTCCATCCAGGGTGTATCCTGCCTTAATGCCCATAGACGCCTGAGATAGACACAGACTCCCCGTGACTCTAGGGAAGATCGGATAAAGTGGTAGAAGATGAAATGAACGAATATATATATAAATATATATCAGGGCATCAGTAACATTACAGCAATATTACAGTAAACACTTGGTTTCTAACCAATCAGAACATCGGAAGATGTTCTAACCAGTTCAAGGTCGGACAACGAGGTTCCTTTTTCAAAGCACCACCAAGAAACATTTTTACTTAAAAATCTTTTCCATTCGGATCGTTATAACATCTCGAACGCACTTATTTATTTATTTACATTCACTTTTTCACCGAATTTGCCGGACGCATTTTATACAGGACGACTTACATCCGTAAAGTTAAGGGCCTTACTCAAGGGTCCACTAGTGGCATCTTGGCAGCGTCGGGATTTGAACCGGTCCAGAACCCAATGCCTTAACCACTACCACCTCCCTCTTTTTATTTATCGATCCGCTTCAATTCCATCGTTTATTTCTTTTTTTTTTCCCCTTTTTCTCTTCTTGATGTAATGCAACGGCTCCGTCGTTTTTATTCTGTCTGCCATCAATACACAATCCTCTGCGTCTGCTGATTTTCATATTCCCCCTTCTTATTTTGCCGACATCACCCTTTCTGACAGGACAAATAATATAGAACATAAAAACGTATCTCCAATCCCCCACCGATCTGCTAGAACGCTGCAACTCCGGAATTCATCATCACTGTCAATCGTGGCAGACATTTTTTTCTTCTTCTTCTTCTATTGGATGCCTAGTAGCAGAAAAAGAAAAGAAAATCCACTCTGTCAATCATTTCCATTCATTTGTTCCAGTTTGAAATGGATTTAACTTAAAAAAAAACACACACTAAGAGCTCCTATTTAAAAACACAGACTTAAAATGTCAGTTTGTCGATGTACATAAGCACTTCGAATGGCTTTGTCCATCAAACTGCAGTCACCCCTGAGCAATAATGACAATACAAACAATAAATAAATAAAGATTGAAATGAATGGAGACAGGGGGCACGGTGGCTTAGTGGTTAGGATGTTCGCCTCACACCGCCAGGGTCTGGGTTTGATTCCCGTCTTGGCCATGTGTGTGTGTGGAGTTTGTGCATGTTCTCCCCGTGCCTCAGGGGGTTTTTTCTCCGGGTTCTCCGGTTTCCTCCTCCCCGGTCCCCGTCCAAAAAAACATGCACGGTAGGTTGATTAGCACCTTGGAAAATTGTCCCTATTGTATGAATGTGTGTGTGTGTGAGTGTGTGTGTGTGTGTGTGTGTGTGTGTGTCCTGCGATGGGTTGGCATTCCATCCAGGGTGTATTCTGCATTAACGCCCATAGACGCCTGAGATAGGAACACAGGCTCCCCGTGACCCGAGGGTAGATCGGATATAGCGGTAGAAGAAGAATGAATGAATGAATGGAGACGAAAGAGAATGGTTTTTCTTTCATATGTTCCATATTGTCTACTTAGCACATCTGTATATGTGTTGGACAGTCACCTTAATCTGTACATTCTATATTGCACCTTTCTCATACAGAATTCACACCGCTGTGTACAGGTTTTATATATTTATTCCTACATTGTGTACATGCTTCATATCTGTATCTACCCAGGCACAGTGCACGTAATTGTAAACAAGGAAAAGATTGTATATATATCGCTTTATTTGCTCGAGGCAACCTAGAGTGTGTAAGTAATTTAAAAAAAGCGCAGTTCTAAAAATGGTTTGGATGTGAATGTGAGTAAATAACACCCCTCGTATATAGAGAATAAATATGTGTGGAATGTACAGTAGGGTCAGACAAGGCGAGCCAAGATTATCTTCTACCGCTATATCCGATCTTCCCTCGGGTCACGGGGAGTCTGTGCCTATCTCAGGCATCTATGGGCATTAAGGCAGGATTCACCCTGGATGGAATGCCAACCCATCGCAGGACACACACACACTCACATTCACACACACATTCATACACTAGGGACAATTTTCTAAGGTGCCAATCAACCTACCGTGCATGTTTTTGGACCGGGGAGGAAACCGGAGAACCCGGAGAAAAACCCCCTGAGGCACAGGGAGAACATGCAAACACCACAAACACATGGTTGAGACGGGAATCGAACCCGGACCATGGAGGTGTGAGGCGAACGTGTTAAGACACCAGTCAAGATTATATCGTATTATATTCATTCATTCATTCATTCATTCATTCATTCATTCATTCATCTTCTACCACTATATCCGATCTTCCCTCGGGTCACGGGGAGCCTGTGCCTATCTCAGGCGTCTATGGGCATTAAGGCAGGATACACCCTGGATGGAATGCCAACCCATCGCAGGACAACACACACACACACACTCACAATCACACACACATTCATACACTAGGGACAATTTTCCAAGGTGCTAATCAACCCACCGTTTTTGGACCGGGGAGGAAACCGGAGAACCCGGAGAAAAAACCCCTGATGCACAGGGAGAACATGTAAACTTTACACACACATGGTTGAGACGGGAATCGAACCCGGACCCTGGAGGCGTGAGGCGAATGTGCTAAGGCACCAGTCAAGATTATATCGGATTTCATTATATCGGTGAATTCTCAACAATTTGGGCTTCAGAATGTATTTACAATGTTTTTACCGTGTTTCAATAATTACTTATCCCAGTAAAAGAAAATCCACAGGACACACTGTCTTGCTGGTCCCCACAAATATGTCATATCGATACCCTTTCTCACTGAAATACCTTTTTAACATGACATAATGATTGAAATCTGATCCGTGGGAGGGGGGGGGGGGGGGGGGGGGGCTATCACCTTTCTTAAACAAACCACATTCTCTATTTTCCTTCTCCGCTTTTATTTATTTATTTTTTTTTATCAACCGCCCCGTCCTCTAACTCACCAAATTGCTGATTCACCATTTTTTCCCCCCACACTGCAGTGAAGCTGCAAGTACAAGCATTTTCCCTCCCATCCCTCCTCTATCACTCCATCAGAATTCATTTTGCTTAGCGCGCCCTGACACGCACACTACTCGCCGTGTATGGATTACACTTCATGCATGTTAAACGACTCGCTATCTGTGCAAGTTGCTGCAACACCACGTTTTTTTTTTGTTTTTTTTTGTGCTGTATGGTAATAAAATCGATAGTGCCTTTATGAAAAGACCGAAAACAAGGCCGAGGCGGAACGGCAAAGTTTATTATGAGACGGAGGCAGGTTTTGGGGCTGCAACACTTTTTTTGGAGACGAAAGACAGAAATGTCATTGCTTTTTTTTTTTTTCAAAACATCCTGAACGCAACTGTACCGACATTAAGGAGAGAACAACTTGTGTTTGACTACAGAACTGCATGCGTACTGTAGCACCGGTAGACGCATTCGTAGATCAAAAAGGGAATTGGGGAAGATGGTACTATATAGAATCGTTTCTATAACTAATGGTGACATGTTTTTTTCCTCGAGACGCTCATTTGTCATCATGCAAACCTCCACCAACTCCCTGCCCGCCCCCATCTAGAAGGATGTGACCTGATTTGTAAATCAGCACCTTGAAACGTTGACATTGCAGCGAGAAGATTCCTCCCGCTCACCATTAAAACATACTTTGTATACACGGATCTTCGAAACGCACCAGCATTCTGTATCTAACACCAACCCACACGTTCAAGCGCCGGCAATAAACTGAACGTACAACAATATATTTATTTATTTATTTATTTATTTTTTTATAAAACACACGTTTATCAGTCCAACGTTTACATTGATTTTCTCCATCATACTCAAGAATTTACTACCAAATTCCAGTTTTCCAAGGTATACTATAATATAATATATAATATGTGTTATCTAATCTATTCTATATATATATATATATATATATATATATATATATATATATATATATATAAATATACAAAGGAAATGAAAGGCACTACATTTTCATGGTAACACTTCATGCCTAATACTTTATTAATGACTAGTTATGAGTGTTCATTGTATTACACACTGTTTATAAGGTCTTTATTGGTTAGTCTCTTATTTTAGTGTTACAGCCCTTTAACGCTAGGAATAAAAGGTACTGGTAATATGGATAGGGAAAAATACATACTTTATAAATCCTTAATTTACTGTATCTCTGCGTATCTTTTGATTCGCCTTTATCTCCTTCTTTAAAACGGCGCCTGATTGCTAAAAAAACGAAATTGCTAAACGAATCAAAATGTATTGCCATCGATGTCTGTGGAAAACCATCACCTGTTTCATTCTTATCGCAATCATATACGATTTGATGTAATAGCGGCTTTGTGGTAATTGATTAAAGCCATTGATGTCTTTCACAAAGAGATTCACAACGATTTTTATTTATTTATTTATTTTTTTTGAGATAGCACTATAATCTGTTTATTACAAGGAAATCAATGTTACTAGAACCTCGGATTTTCTTTATAAACCTACGCAATCGGTGTTTTTAATTCATTCATCATTCATCTTCTAATAGCCGCTTTATCCGATCTTCCCTCGGGTCACGGGGAGTCTGTGCCTATCTCAGGCGTCTATGGGCATTAAGGCAGGATACACCCTGGATGGAATGCCAACCCATCGCAGAACACACAACA
>JACRUU010000029.1:1731187-1743687 GCA_030449085.1 Kryptopterus vitreolus | reverse complement strand
GTGGGTGTAGTGTAGTGGGTGTGTGTGTAGTGTGGTGTAGTGTATAGTATGGTGGTGTGTAGTGTGGGTGTTATTGTGGTTACACACACACCACTATACACACCAAACTATACACCACACACACCACTATACACACCACACTATATACCACACTATACACCACACACACCACCATACACACCACACTATATACCACACTTTACACCACACACCACTATACACACCATACTATACAGCATACTATAAACCACACACACCACCACACTATACACCACACTATAAACGACACACTCCACCATATTATATACCACATCACACACACACACACACACACACACACACACACGCCATACTATACACCACACTATAAACCACACACACCACAATACACACCACACACCACACTATACACCACACACACACCACCATATCATATACCACACCACACACACACCATACTATACACCAAACTATAAACCACACACACCACAATACACCACACACCACACTATACACTACACACAACACTATACACCACACTATACACCACCACACTATACACCACACCATAATATACACCACACCATAATATACACCACACCATAATATACACCACAATATACACCACATTACAATAACCAGTAATCAACAGTAATCAATATAAATAGTTTTCAGTGTCTTTTGGACGAAAGTTGCCATGAACAGTGTTTTTGCATTCAAGTTTCCTTATAGAACTATAACTGAATGAGGGAGAAGAATCAGTTCCCTTTTGCGTGCTTAACATCATCTCAGGGAGTTTTCTTTTTTCATTCTTGCCGCTTCCTCCACTGGTTATATACGTAATCTACTCGCTGCCATACTTCTGCTTTGGGACAATGTCCATTGTTCACTGCTACGCATACATAATAAAACTGAATTGAATCATTGACATGCAAGGTTTTGCCCTTTTAATTAAGCTGCATAAGCGCTCTCCTTCAATTACAGCCAACGCAACTTTGATTAATAAAGAACGAACCGCGCGCTTTCATGCTAACAAGCTAACGATCACTGATCTGTTTGGACAATTAGAAAAAAGAAGTCTCGGGAGACGAAACAGCAAAACGATGCTCGTTTGTTTTCGAGATTGTCCAAAGCTTAATCAAACTCGCCGTGTAATTATATCCCGAATTATTGAGGGGAATTAAAAGAAATGGGTTTTTCTGCCACATTGCTTTAATGCACATTTCTCTCTCTCTCTCTCACACACACACACACACACACACACATGGTTACATTCTACTAATGATATTCAGTACAGTACTTCATCCCTTATTAAAAAACAAATCCAAAGAATGAACAGAAACAGCTTCCTGACTGTTGTCTCACCAAGATGTGTAATAAATGCCGTCTCCCCGAATGCTAATGCGCTATTCAAAATTACACACAAAAAAAAGAACATTTTCACCATCAACAAATCCATCTTTTTTTAATTGCAAAATGCTAAGAGAACGAGCCTCACCGGTGTCACCCAGAGACAACGAGCATCCTTTTGAGTCTGAACCATCTCAAGACATAGATGTTATTATTATAAATGCCACAGCTGGATGGCTAATTAGGAATATATTAATACATTTAAGATCCATATACCACCGTTTGTGCAGTTCTGTAATGGTGCAGGTCAAGGCTTGGGCGGTGCCTCTTGTTAAAGTTAAACTGAAATTATATATATATATATATATATATAGATATATATATATATATATATATATATATATATATATATATGGTAGCAATAATAATGCTTAATCATTTCTCCTCCTTCTTTTACCCTTCCTCTATCTCTCTCTCTCTCTTTCTTTCTTTCTTTCTTGACCTCTTGACTCTCTCTCTCGCTCTTAAATTGATTATCAACATTAAATCAAAAAATATCTCACAACTCTGACTGTTTTCTCAGAATGTCGGATATAGGCGAGGCAATTTTATTTAGAAATAAATAAAAAATAGGCAAATAAATTGCCTATTTTCATGCACAAGGGTAATTCATTCATTCATTCATTCATCTTCTAACCGCTATATCCGATCTTCCCTCGGGTCACGGGGAGTCTGTGCCTATCTCAGGTGTCTATGGGCATTAAGGCAGGATACACCCTGGATGGAATGCCAACCCATCGCAGGACAGACACACACACACACACACACACACACACACACACACACACACACATTCACACTCATTCAATTTTCCAAGGTGCCAATCAACCTACCGTGCATGTTTTTGGACCGGGGGGAGGAAACCGGAGAACCCAGAGGAAAAAACCCCTGAGGCACGGGGAGAACATGCAAACTCCACACACACATGGCTGAGACGGGAATCGAACCCGGACCCTGGAGGTGTGAGGCGAACGTGCTAACCACTAAGCCACCGTGCCTCCAAGGGTAATTCAAAGTCCTTTAAAAAATAAAAAGAAATGAAGTAATAGTTAAAATAATTACACAAAAAGTAATAATCAAAAAAATAAAAGCCTTTGAATTTGGTTTATATATATATATATATATATATATATATATATATATATATATATATATATATATATATGAGATCGAATGTTTTTTTCTTATTTATTCACTGGCACAAACAGGTCATACAACTATACATAAAAACTTCCATATAGTTAAAAAACCCTGCTCCTGCATGTGTCCCCTTGAGTCACTTTTTTTTCCTGTAAAGATTAAAAATATTTCCCCTACTGTGATAAAAGAGCAAGCAAGGTCTTTGCTCGGGAGGAGGCCCTCCTTTCTTCAGCAGACAGAAATGTTCACAGCGGGGAAGATTTTTTGGCACCGGCCCAGATGTGAACCTGCAAGTTATCCGAGGGAAAAACAGTCCGATGAGACAGAATGGCAACCCAAAATTCTACAGAGGCGTCCCTCAGAGCTGCTACAAAAGAAAACCGATAATAAAAATGCCAATACCTTATTATATACCTAACACTCCTGCTTCTGATTAATACTAATCTAAAAAAAATGGCAAAATCGATCTGGGTATTGGGGCATGCGGTGATGCTGACGAGATGCAATACCAAGAGTATGCAAATTCCCTGCATATTTTTAGCTATGCAAAAACATTCAACACAGATAAACTCCTACTGTATTTTTTTCACTTACATAAGCAGTATGGAAAGTCACCGAGGTTCCAAGGAGAGAGAAGATCCTGGTTAAACAAGGTCCCTTGTGAGCAAGGTTTTGAGAAAACAGGGCTAGGCATTATTTATTTATTTATTTATTTATTTTAAAGTACGCTAGGATAAGGAAAGTAAAAAAAAAAAAAAAGATAATCTGCAGATTTCATTAAGCACAGAATAATTTCCAGGTCCTGGTTTAACCTCTCAACCTGGCCTAGCAGAGGATGACAGAATGCCCGGAAAGTTCCTGGTATTCCAGGAGTATTCCTGGTCGGATGCAGGGATACACATTAGCGTAGCATTGACTTTTAGCAATGGCAACAAACCTGCAGTCGTTGGAAAGTTCATTCATTCATTCATTCATCTTCTACCGCTTTTATCCGATCTTCCCTCGGGAGTCTGTGTCTATCTCAGGCGTCTATGGGCATTAAGGCAGGATACACCCTGGATGGAATGCAAACCCATCGTAGGACACACACACACACACTCACACACACAATCATACACTAGGGACAATTTTCCAAGGTGCCAATCAACCTACCGTGCATGTTTTTGGACCGGAGAGGAAACCGGAGAACCCGGAGAAAAACCCCCCTGAGGCACGGGGAGAACATGCAAACTCCACACACACATGGCCGAGACGGGAAACGAATCCGGACCCTGGCGGTGTGAGGGGAACTTGCTAACCACTAATCCACCGTGCCCTTCGTTAAAGAGTTCATTCATTCATTCATTCATTCATTATCATATGAAAAATATTTGAGACTGCGGTTGTTTAGGAATAATTATAGGATGTGGAATTTGATTTGTATGTTTGGTTAATAGATGTATAAGTCCTTTACCTTTATCTTCCATGGGTGGCTACGAAAAGTACGTTTAAGCGTTGATTTTAGTTCCTGGATGACTAGCAAAGCAAAAGCAACTCAGCGAGTGAATCACTTTTATACCGTGATTGATTCATCGATTCATTCATTTTCTCCCTGTGCCTGTCTCAGGAGTCTTCGAACATCGACGCAGGACGCACTCTGTATGGAATGCCGAACCATCACACACACACACACACACACACACACACACACACACACACACACACACACTAGGGACAATTTTCCAAGGTGCCAATCAACCAATCTGGACCGGGAGGAAACTGGAGAACCCGGAGAAAAACCCCCTGAGGCACGGGGAGAACATGCAAACTCTACCCCTATACATGGCGGAGGCGGGAATCGAACCCCCGGCCCTGGAGGTGTGAGACGAACGTGCTAACCGCTAATCCTCCGTGATTCAATTCTGTTGAATTCATTAATATTTGTATAGAGATTTTATCGCTGCATATGTTTTTATTCCTTAAGTTTATTGTGGCGAAGGAAAAACTCCCAGAGATGGCATGAGGAGAGGAAGAAAACCCTGAGACCCAGAAAGGAACCTCATCGCCATCAGGGGAGCACCGAATATCCCTTCATTACAGTAACAGCCTTTTTTCAGATCCATCAGAATCCAGGTGTATTTGTGTACGAGGGATGTGAAGCGTGAACCGTACAAAAAAAAAGTGCCGAGTCTTGCTCCTTTTTTTTTTTTTTTTTTTTTTTTTATCAAATCAATTGGCACATTTACAATCTTGGGCCGAGTTCAAAAAGCAGCCAAGGCGTCGTATATTTTTTCGGGGCCTGACATGACTAAGTGCGCGAGGTTATATGAAATCTATACAGAACCAGTGGCGCTGAGCATGCAATAACAGTTTAAGTGGCGCCTTCTGCAGCGTTCCTCACTGGAGAGCTTCAGGTCGCATTAGACAGTGACAAGTGCCCATGGACAAGTCAAACTATGCGCTGAACTTACTAACTACTCGTCACCCCGTGTCCCTGCTTATAATGTCACATTGCATCATGACACACACGTGAAAACTGAGGTAAATATATTCAGTAAAATCTGTTTATATATATATATATATATATATATATATATATATATATATATATATATATATATATGTATACTATAAATATACACTTACATTACTACTTATATTACTTATAAATCATAACCAAAAATGACTTTTAATGTTACAATTTTTATTAAAACACGGGCAATGCGGCTCCCATTTAAAAAAGTGAATTTAAATCCTTTGTTCCAACACTTGTTTATTTACGATGACCTTTCATTCCTCAGATATTAAAATAAAACTAATTAAATATTCGCTAAATATTTAGCTTCCTGATACTCAAATCAAGCACCAAAATCCACCACGATGCACATGTTCGGTGATTAAAACGGTCCGTGTGGAAACAACAAAATTTCCGTCTTGCGTCCTAAATATCGACTTATATGACGCATAAATCATAAACAAAAATGACTTTTACTTTTTAAAAAATAAAACTAATTCCACTAGATATTTGTTTCCTGATGCTGAAATCAAGCGGCAAAATCCATCACGATGAATTCATCCGGCAATTAAATCGGTCCGTGTGGAAACAACAAAATTAACGTCTTTGTGTCGTAAATATCGACTTATATTACGTATAAATCATAACCAAAAATGACTTTTAATGTCACAAGTTGTATTAACACACGAGCAATGCGGTTATTAACACACGAGCAAAGCATTTCTGGACGATACATAAACAATAATTTATATAAATAAACACAAAAGAGGCCATTTCACACACTTGTTTGTTTACGATGCCCTTTCTTTACTCGGATATAAAAATAAAACTAATTCCACTAAATATTTGTTTCCTGATGCACAAACCAAGCGCCAAAATCCATCACGATGCATTCATCCGGCAATTAAATCGGTCCGTGTGGAAACTACAACAACAACAACAACAACAACATCCGCATGGTGTCTTGATGATTTACGTCATTACAGGTATTTCTGGACGTCATGCTGAGTTCGGCTTTACCGGTAATAAACATAGATATTGGATTATGTAGCTTTCGGTGCTGATGCTGTGTGTTACCCCACCTTACAGCTCTGAAACTGATATGATAATGTGGGATATTTCAACATGGAGAAATATTTAACGGTTGCTATAGAAACTGTCACAAGGAAATAGATCAAATGATTTGTGCGAGCGTCTTCTTGCACGAGCACACACACACACACACACACACACACACACACACACACACACACACACACACACACACACACACACACACACCCACACACACACACAGATGCCCACAAACACAACACCCAAGACAAATTGCTTTCTTCAATAATGTCATGACCGTGGGCTACTCTAACGCCCCCCCCCCCCCCCCCCCGTCTATCAGTCTGTTTGTCTCTGTGTTACTGCAGTGGAGTGTAAAAAAGCAGCGTAGTCATTTTGTCTGTCAATTAAAAGTTCCTGAGGAACTTTTCCCAACCTCTATGTTGATCTCTTACTCTTTGCTCATTACGTCGGTGGAATAAAGGAAGCAGACACGGTCGGCAAAACTCACGCCTCTAATTGGCCGCTAATACAGTTCGTGCACTAACACAACCGCGCTTTTTGAACCCCCCCCCCCCCCCACGAGCCCCTCTTTGACTTTCTTTCAGGAGTCTTTATGTCCGCTGATCATGCATAAGATTACGGACCACCAAATACCTGGGTTGTTGGTACCCCTTTTGCTGCTAAAATACTACCAACCAGTTAAGTATTACCAGCATTATTAAATTCAGCAGCAATGATCACCACTGTGGACCAGGAATACTCTTTCATTCATTCATTCATTCATTCATATTCTACCACTTTATCCGATCTTCCCTCGGGTCACGGGAGTCTGTGCGTCTATGGGCATTAAGGCAGGATACACCCTGGATGGAATGCCAACTTATCACAAGGCATTAGGGACAATTTTCCAAGGTGACAATCATCCCTCCATGCATGTTTTGGGACCGGGAGGAAACCGGAGAACCCGGAGAAATCTCCTCAGGCCTGTCTCAGGCGTCTATGGGTATTAAGACAGGATACACCATGGATGGAATGCCAACCCATAGCAGAATACACACACACACACACACACATTCACACACTAGGGACAATTTTCCAAGGTGCCAATCAACCTACCGTGCATGTTTTTGGACCGGGAGGAAACCGGAGAACCCGGAGAAAAACCCCCTGAGGCACGGGGGGAACATGCACAAACTCCACACACACATGGCCGAGACGGGAATTGAACCTGGACCCTGGCGTTGTGAGGCGAACGTGCTCACCACTAAGCCACCTTGCCTTTTTGGAATCATATTTGCTGTTTTATATTTTGCCTCTTTTGAACTTTACATAAAGATTGCGGATGAAGTGAGAGAGAGAAAGAGAGAGAGAGAGAGAGAGAGAGAGAGAGAGATCTCCTGCTTCTACAGGTTTCTCTTGACTCTGGTTTTGTAACCAAAAACAAGTTTGTAACTAGAATTTAGGGAAATAAAATCATAGATCATTAAAATCATTCCACATGGAATATATATTAAATATAACCAGCATTTAAGCAACTGCAGTAATAAAGTTACTAATCTTTATATAAACTTTATACTGTATTGAATATTTCAATATGCAATGTAATCAAAGTTTCCTAGAAAGGTCTATAACCCTAATTCATTAAATAAACAAAACCTTAACTTCTGCTTATTGCAGATGTTTTATCTCCACTTAAACAATTTATGATCTCTATTGGCATCTTTCTTCCCCTCCCCCTTTCTGTCAGTGCACTACTACTGGGAAGTTCAGATTGTTTTAGTGACTCGGTTCTTTAAATCAAAATGAACAAATCATTCTTTTGAATCATTTAGTTCATTCATTCATTCATTCATCTTCTACCGCTTTATCTGATCTTCCCTCGGGTCACGGGGAGTCTGTGCCTATCACAGGCGTCTATGGGAATTAAGGCAGGATACACCCTGGATGGAATGCCAACCCATCATAGGACACACACATTCACACACACATTCATACAATGGGGACAGTTTTCCAAGGTGCCAATCAACCTACCGTGCATGTTTTTTGGAACCAGGGAGGAAACAGAAGAACCCGGAGAAAACCCCCGTGAGGCACGAGGAGAACATGCACAAACTCCACACACACACATGGCTGAGACGGGAATCGAACCCGGACCCTGGAGGTGTGAGGCGAACATGCTAATCACTACGCCACCGTGCCCCCTTATTCATTTAGTTCAATTTGATCACAAATAAATTAAAAAAAATGTTACATTTTTAATATAACAGAGCCCCAACACATACACATACAAACATTATGGCTATACATCCAGTAATTAAACTATTATAATGCAGCTAAGAACATATTATGATGAAAACAGACTAGCATAGCTTCTTTGGGAGTCATGTGACAAAAGATCCGGGTTCGATTCCCGTCTCGGCCATGTGTGTGTGGAGTTTGTGCATGTTCTCCCCGTGCCTCAGGGGGTTTTTCTCCATGTTCTACGGTTTCCTCCCCGGTCCAAAAACATGCACGGTAGGTTGATTGGCACCTTGGAAAATTGTCCCTAGTGTGTGAATGTGTGTGTGAATGTGAGTGAGTGTGTGCCCTGCGATGGGTTGGCATTCCATCCAGGGTGTATCCTGCCTTAATGCCCATAGACGCCTGAGATAGGCACAGACTCCCCGGAAGATCGGATAAAGCGGTAGAAGATGAATGGATGAATGAACCTACGCTTTTGTGGAGCATAAAATGAACGAATCCCTCTCTGAGACTACTCGTTCTTCTGAGTCATATTCGTTCGAAAAGAAACGAATGACCCATCACGACCAATTCACTTCCCTGTTCTCGCTAATCCAACCTGTTTTTGCTTGTTTATCTTTTACTAAATTAGGGAAATTGTTTTCTTTTCCCCCAAAAAAATTCACAAGACCAGACTCACTTCTGCCTTTGAAAGACATTCGACCTCCGCACATGATTCCGAATGCAGCTGCACGACTTCTTTTTAACCATGCTAGGCTTCCCACACCACCCCACTGCTACGCTGTCTGCTTTGGGCTTGTCGTAGCTGCCCGCAACTTATTTCAAATTCTCATGCTCGGCTTCCAAATCGCCTCAGCAACCCCTCTACCTCACGGCATTGATCTCAACCTGCACTGCACCACACTCCTTCTGATCCTCAAATACTGCTCGATTGGTCCCACCGTCTCTCAGGGATAAGGTAGACATATTTATTTATTTATTTATTTTTTGCTTCTTGCATAGACGTGGTGGACCAAACTTTAAAGTCTCCACATGATTTAAGACCTACAAGTATCAATGTTTCTTCAATTTACTCTTTTTTTTTTTTACTCTAAATATTTATTTACATTATTATTTCTCCCACCACTGTTTGTCTGATGGCATTCTCGGTCCCAACGACCGCAAATCAATTGATTCTTAATCACAATAATCACGAGTAAACCTGTTTATCCGTCCTAAATCGATATGTATTCAAGTGTTAACCAACATTCACATGGATAAATATGGAGAAATGTTTATTAGTAGTGAAATCAAACTCAACACAGAGCACGAAGATAAAAAAAATTGTTTCCACACGGACGGATTTAATTGCCGGAGGTATTTTGGTGATTTTGGGGGGCACGTTCGAGTCACACCGCCAGGGTCCGGGTTCGATTCCCGTCTCGGCCAAGTGTGTGTGGAGTTTGTGCATGTTCTCCCCGTGCCTCAGGGGGTTTTTCTTTCTCCGGGTTCTCCGGTTTCATCCCCCGGTCCAAAAACATGCACGGTAGACCTTGGAAAATTGTCTCTAGTGTATGAATGTGTGAATGTGTGTGTGTGTGTCCTGTGATGGGTTGGCATTCCATCCAGGGTGTATCCTGCCTTAATGCCCATAGACGCCTGAGATAGGCACAGACTCCCCGTGACCTGAGGGAAGATCGGTAGAAGATGAATGAATGGATGAATGTATATCTGGGTAAGGAAAGCATGTCGGGAAACTATGAAGTTTTTTCCTTTCCTCTGTCACCATTTGCTTGTTTATTATTGACAAACTTATTGATGACAACATATGACACACACATAATTTGGGACAATGTCCGTTAATCTAACAATATATTATACATTATAGAAATGCAAATTTGGGAACTTTTTTGTCGGCTGTCCTGGACAAGGGCGCCTGCCAAATGCACTGTCAATGTATTTATTTATTTATTTATTTAAAGGTTGAAAGAATATTTCATATACTTTTGCTAGTCGTTCTGATTTGGAAGGAGAAAGGTATTTGCTCTGTGTGTGTGTGTGTGTGTGTGTGTGTGTGTGTGTGTGTGTGTGTGTGTGTGTGTGTGCGTGTGTGTGTGTGTTTTAAATTGGGACGAAGCCGAGACTCAGATGGACTGGAACTGCGGGAGAGGCACTTAGGGCGAGAGACATAGAGAAAAAGAAAGAGAGAACGTGTTATTTATTGGAGTGTCCAACGGTGAAAACTCGCCAAAGCTGTAATATTGAATTCTGCAGCACCCACACACACAGAGGGAACGAGTCGACGAGAGAGACTCCCTCCCCAAAAACCCTGCTAATCTTCTTAACACGATTTTCCATACCAACATGGATTAAAGTGATTTTTTTTTAGAGTGCCACTTAAATGTGTTCACCAGCAAAAAACAATAAATATGTGTATAAACATATAAAACACATTAAAGTTGGGTATCCTTGGTGGTTGTGTATCCAGTCGAATATCAGGCTGGAATTAGGAATGGAAGGAGGCACAGTGATTCAGTGTTTAGGACGTTCGCCTGACACCGCCAGGGTCCGGGTTTGAATCCTGTCTCGGCCATGTGTGTGTGGAGTTTGCATGCTCTCCCCGTGCCTCAGGGGGTTTTTCTCCGGGTTCTCCGGTTTCCTCCCGGTCCAAAAACATGCACGGTAGGTTGATTGACACCTTGGAAAATTGTCCCTAGTGTATAAATGTGTGTATGTGTGTGTGTGTGTGTGTGTCCTGCGATGGGTTTGCATTCCATCCAGGGTGTATCCTGCCTTAATGCCCATAGACGCCTGAGATAGACACAGTCTCCCCGTGACCCGAGGGAAGATCAGATAAAGCGGTAGAAGATGAATGAATGAATGAACCGGTTTGATCGAATACAAACTTAAGACAACCTTAAACTTTGTTGATTGATTTTTTTATTCAATCATTCATTCATTCATCTTTTACCGCTATATCCGATCTTCCCTCGGGTCACAGGGAACCTGTCTCTCAGGCGTCTATGGGCATTAAGGCAGGATACACCCTGGATGGAATGCCAAACCATCGCAGGACACACACACACACACACACACACACATTCATACACTAGGGACAATTTTCCAAGGTGCCAATCATCCTACCGTACATGTTTACATATGGCGATCATATACCTCCCGAACCCCACACCTGTTCGGAATTTCGGTAAATCCACGACATTCAGGCCCCATAGAGAATGAATCCGCTGTTCGGCCCGTCTTCACCCGACATGCAGATTTGACATATCCACAGGTCACGACTAGGGTCACGTGGGCGCAAACGTGAAAAATCTGGCCCGGCCCACTCCCGAAAAAATACACGCCAAAAAGGGCGTTTTTGGTGACTAAACACTCGTCTCTTCAAACGAGCTAGCATTTTGAGGTCAAGCCTAAGTATTAACCGGACCAGATTCTAAAGGGGTCGCTCCCGGAGCTGCGGTTTGCTCACATTTTCATAAGGAAATGTCTCATGACTCATTTTGCCATTAATTTAACTCTTTCACAGATTTCATTTAATGAAATCTGATTTTTGACGATGAAATGTGTCGAAATGTAAACTGACCAAACAAGCTTGGTTTGGGGAAGAAAAGAATTTCCCTCACGGGATCAATAAAATGTGTGAAATAAAATAAAATAAAAAATAAATTAAGCATATAAAAGGCTAATATAATCTATTCGTCAGGATTTCAGAGTGAGATCAAGCTAACATATCAGCTACCAAACATCGTTCATCCTGGACCCACAGGTCTACGGCCCTCCCTGCCTTATTATGGTGATCCTATAATACGTGGCACGGAAAAGACAGCAACTAAGCCAATAAAAATCAAATGTCTGACAGGGTTTTAATATTATATGGTCTTTGCAGGAGATGTTAAATAATAGATGGCTCCGAAAAGGTAGTAGATGTAACGGATTAGCCACAAATCTGGAATCCTGAGAGCCCCTCGAGGACGCGTAGCATGATTTAGGTCGGACCCGCTGCCAACATGATGCTGAGAAACTGCTGGAGGCTTAATTACGGGGCAGGAAAGCAATTACACTCGCCCACTCCGTGTTCGTCTCCTTGTTTCACCTTGTTTGATTCCAGTTACATTACACGTCCTCGTGATTAAAGCGAAGAACGATAAACGCGCGTCCGCAT
>JACRUU010000029.1:1723687-1726187 GCA_030449085.1 Kryptopterus vitreolus | reverse complement strand
ATACAATACACAAGAAACAGTAATGATATTATACATAAACATAGTTAAAATATTATTTATTCTGAGAAGCACATGCACATTTTTTTCCTGTTTATATGCAGCAAACTAAACAGTATAACACTATGACCATTTGTGCATATATATATATTTATTTATATATATAGATATATTCGCTAAAGTATATATGTATATTCGATAATAATGGTGCATTTGTATTTTTTTCCCTGTTTGACCATATATATATATACTATATATATATATATATATATATATATATATATATATATATATATATATATATATATATATATATATGTGTGTGTGTGCATGGTCAAACAAGGACGCTTTATACAAATGTACCATTATTAGCGAACTCAACAATATATGTGTAAATGTGTTTTAAAGTGAGTTTAAATGACGTAAGGAAATGCCGAATGTACGCATCAGGGAATGTTTAGTGATTAATTATAATTTTTGTAAACATCTGTGGGAAAATCTCCTTTTCATTGAAGGTTTAAATTTCACTTTCATGATTTCTGTCTTCTGATTCCCGACCTAAACGGCCGCTGCGTTAATCAAGGCGTAGATAACATTTTAGTAAAAGTTGAGATTCCTTGCGAACGTGAGCGAAAGTCGTAGCGGTGGCTGATTCACACTAGGCCTCGGAGTCACAGGTTGGTGCAGAACGCGTCCTACAAAATTGGATGTTACCTGCTTCCGGAGGTCCCCATTACACTGGAGTGTGAAAAGAATAAACATACTCATTAATCTTCAGAAGAACATCGCACTCGGAGCGCAGGAGTGCAGCCGGAGCATCACCAAAGCAGATGGCCAATCGGTCACGCTAATCATCAGCTTGCTCACACACTCGCCTCGCATACAGCAGTGTGAAATTAACTGGGGATTGAGTGCATGATGAAAAATGACTTTTCATCTTTCGGAATATGGAGCCACCAGGCAGGAACTTCTTACAAAAATACTAGTTCAGTGCTTTCCGCGGTGGAGGCGGGCCATCTGGTGAAGTCTGTTTAGGCTTGAATAGAGTAAACCTTTTACTTTATTTATTTATTTATTTTTCATTCATTCGTCTTCTACCGCTTTATCCGATCTTCCCTTGTGTCACGGCAAGTCTGTGCCTATCTCAGGCGTCTATGGGCATTAAGGCAGGATACACCCTGGATGGAATGCCAACCCATAGCAGGACACACACACATTCATACACTAGGGCCAATTTTCCAAGGTGCCAATCAACCTACCGTGCATGTTTTTGGACCGGGGAGGAAACCGGAGCAAAAAACCCTGAGGACCCTGGTGGTGTGAGGCGAACGTGCTAACCACTAAGCCACCGTGCCCATTTATTTATTTATTTGTTTGTTTGTTTGTTTTGGTCACAGATAGCCATTTACAGTCCACCGTCTCGCGTTTAAAACGGTCGCTCGTGCAATGAACTCATAATTGGAATCTTGGATTCGAGTGGGCGGAGTTACACCTCGAGACACGCCTCCTCAGGGCGGAGTCTAGGAAAGCGCATTCCTGATGACAGCGTAGAGATACGCAAACTATTTTCTCTCAAGAGATATCCGTCGAACAAAAAGCGCATGCGTGTGCGTTCGGATAGGCGTTTTTTTTTTGTTTTGTTTTTTTAAACAAACAAACAAACAAATAAACAAATGTCGTTTGGCTGAAAGGTCTACTGAATTTCCCCCCCTGAATTTACGTGCGCGATCGATCTCAATTAGGAGAAGCAGATTCAGTGCCACTGTGTAATCACTGCACATTCTTCTTGCAGATGGCTCGCGGGCGATGCAGAGCGATCGCCGTTCCTGCGCTGTGCTGATAATGCGGACGTGAGCAATCAATCACACTTCAAAATAAATAAATAAATAAATAAATAAATAAATGAATGAAAAAGGATAAATGAATGAATGCGGCGTCGAACTTCCATCACGCTGACAGAAAGTGACCGGGAACAATCAGAGTGTACAGACACATTCACGGAGGAGCGGTTTAACAGATCGCAAGGTCAACCTTGGGCCCTTGAGCAAGGCCCTTAACCCTGTGTGTGCTTGGGTGTGTGCTGCTATATATATATATAATATATATATATATATATATATATATATATATATATATATATAATAAAAAACAGTATAACAAAGACTTTTAAAACATACATACTATATATATATATATATATATATATATATATATATATATATATATATATATATATATATATATATATATTAGGGGCATGGTGGCTTGGTGGTTAGCACGTTCGCCTCACACCGCCAGGGTCCGGGTTCGATTCCCGTCTCGGCCATGTGTGTGTGGAGTTTGTGCATGTTCTCTCCCCGTGCCTCAGGGGTTTTTCTCTCACTCTCCGGGTTCTCCGGTTTCCTCCTGTCCCCCTCCTCCCGGGAATCCCGCGGGGAAAAAATTTCCTACCCGGTCCAAAAACATGCACGGTAGGTTGATTGGCACGGGTTGATTGGGCACA
>JACRUU010000029.1:1668687-1713687 GCA_030449085.1 Kryptopterus vitreolus | reverse complement strand
CCGTCCCCTCATTCATTCATTTATTCATTCATTCATCTTCTACCGCTTTATCCGATCTTCCCTCGGAGTCTGTGTCTATCTCAGGCGTCGATGGGCATTAAGGCAGGATACACCCTGGATGGGGGCACGGTGGCGTAGTGGTTAGCACGTTTGCCTCACAAGCCGCCACAGGATCCGGGTTCGATTCCCTCCGTCTCGGTTGGTCATCCGGTTCGATTCCCGTCTCGGTCATGTGTGTGTGGAGTTTGTGCATGTTCTCCCCGTGCCTCAGAGGGTTTTTTTTTCTCCGGTCTCACGTTTTCCTTCCCCCCCGGTCCAAAAACATGCACGGTAGGTTGATTGGCACCTTGGAAAAAATTGTCCCTAGTGTATGAATGTGTGTGTGTGTTTTTCCTGAGTCCCCATGGGTGTGTTCCTGCGATGGGTTGGCATTCCATCCAGGGTGTATCCTGCCTTAATGCCCATAGACGCCTGAGATAGACACAGACTCCCCGTGACCCGAGGGAAGATCGGATAAAGCGGTAGAAAATGAATGAACGAAAAACACCCTGGATGGAATGCCGACCCATCACAGGACACATACACACTCACAATCATACACTAGGGAAAATTTTCCAAGGTGCCAATCAACCTACATTGTATGTTTTTTTGACCGGGGAGGAAACCGGAGAACCCGGAGAAAAACCCCCTGAGGAACGGGGAGAACATGCAAACTCCACACACACATGGCTGAGACGGGAATCGAACCCTGAACCTGGCGGTGTGAGGCGAACGTGCTAACCACTAAGCCACCGTGCCGGCGTCCCCTCAAAATAACTCGAAAAACCGCTGGCCGAAAGAAAATGAGTAGACCCTTATGTACAGATTGGGCCTAATTAGCCGTTTCCTCTCCTTAGTGTCATGTGACTCGTTAGTATTACAAGGTCTCAGGGGTGAATGGCGAGAAGGTGTTTTAAAATAGGCATAATCGCTCTCAGTCATATCATACGGAGCATGGTGGGGGTAGTGTCACGGTCCGGGGTCCACATGGCCCCTCATGGTGAATAACTATCTGAGGAACGGAAAAAAAGACCCTCAAACTGAGCTGCATCACGGGGGCCAAAGACCATACAACGCTTTAACAGTTGGGGTTCTACTCGGAACAGGCATCGCCGTGGTCCACCAAACAAGTTGAGCCTGTGTTGGAGAAATAGAAGTTGAAGGGGTCGGGGCTCAGATCCTTACGCCGCACACTGCATGAAATTGGTCTGAATGGCTGTCGTCCCAGAAGATGAACAGTTTGCTGAAGACAAGGAGACTAAGAACATGGACTGTGATGTGATAAGACCAAGATAAACGTATTTGCTTCAGATGGGGTCAAGCATGTGTGAGGGCAACCAGGTGAGGAATACAAAGACAAGTGTAATCCTGTCTACAGTTAAGCATGGTGGGGGCAGTGTCACGGTCTGGGGCTGCATGTATGCTGCCAGGACTGGGGAGCTACATTTCATTGAGGGAACCATGAAGGTCAACATGTCCGTTGAGATACTAACGCATAGCATCGTCCCCTCCCTTTGGAATCTGGACCGCAGGGCATTATGACCATCCAGACCCCAAACACACCACCAAGACCACCACTGCTTTGAGGATAAAGGTGGTGGAGAAGCCAATCTTCCCAGTTATCTTCCCCACATATCTTCCCAGTTTAGTGCTTCTAAGTTTTTCTAAGCATAATAAGCAGACCCCCCTCCCCCCCCAGGATAGTGTTGAGTATCCCATCATTGTTGATGATTTCTGTCAATGCAACCTGATTCATATCATTATACACTTACATTTACATTTACATTTGCGGCATTTAGCAGACGCCCTTATCCAGAGCGACTTACAACTTTTGGGTTAAGAATTGACTTAAGGGCCTGAGCAATTGAGGGTTAAGGGCCTTGCTCAAGCCCACTTGGCAGCTTTGTGGTGGTGGGGTTTGAAGGGCCCATAGATCTTCCGGTCCAGATTGTGGTTGGGGTCCAGTGATCTTCCAGAGTCCACCTTTTAACCACTGGGCTACCACCTCCCTTATTATACATTGATTTACACAAAGCAACAACGTTCCATCACTGTTTTCGTTTTTTTACATAACGATAATTGGATTTCATTTGAATTGTTATTAGAATCATTATTCAGAGTGAAAAAAAAATGGTCACATGGCTAACAAATGAACAGATTTATAAATGAGTACAAGAAGCGTATATCTAAAAGTAGACCAGCAATAACAGCCCTCGCCGAGCGCAATGTGCGTACCCCATGTGTCATAGCCAATCAAATATTTATTTAATGAATCAATTATTTAAACGTCTACATGCCTTTAATCTTACGCCCGTTATAGACTCAGAGCTGACGGACGTCCGTTTGCAGGAAGGGGGGAAAAATAAATAAATCCTTCCTTATATTCACCTTCATTAATTCAGACTTTCGGTTTATTTCATTCCAGCATGACATGATCATATTCATAACCTTGTTTTCTAATAAACATGACACAATTTCCATTTAAATCATGTTCATATTATGGGGTATTAATATCTCGTAACATCCGGAGCTAAGCTATCGTTTACGAAAGTGACTTTTCGCACGGTGAAATGACTAGAAAACGCTAAATCTTGTGATGATTATTATTATTATATTATGACGTATGATTTTATATATATATATATATATATATATATATATATATATATATATTAGTAAACATTTGTGATGAAATTATATATTATATAATATTTTATCAAAATAAAATATATCAAAATAAATCAAAGTAAAACAGTACGGTTTAATTATATTTGTAAATTAAGTATTGAATTAAATCAATTAATAAAATTAAATAATTGGGGGAAAATGTTTTTTCTAGAGCCCATTTGTGTAATACAGGTGATTATATACTTGTGTTTTACATTTAATATAATATTTTTGTATGTCACCATACTTTATCAAATCTCTTCCTTCAGTGACACTTAGGGAGTATAAATCGATCTTGCGACTCACCACGTAAAAGGTACGTGTACACAAAAGGTATGGGGAGGTGTGTAGCCCAGTGGTTAAGGTGTTGGACTCTGGACCGGAAGATCACGGGTTCAAACCCCACCGCCACCAAGCCGTCACTAGTGGGCCCTTGAGCAAGGCCCTTAAACCTCAATTGCTCACTTGTAAGTCGCTCTGGATAAGGGCGTCTGCCAAATGCCGCAAATGTAAATGTAAATGTAAATGTACACTGAACCGAAAGCCCGTTACACCACTAGTAGATGTCACACTTCAGAAACCCTATAAATACATACCCACTTATATTCCCACAGAAAAACTTGTATTAGTGACGTGTGCAAACGTATCACTATTATAAACTGTCTCTAGCTTATGTCAAATTTTCGGCGCGTAACTCGTCCCGCAGTTTTTGTCCGATCGTCACGAAGCGTAGCTCATATCGTGCGGCCCGATGGTGTGAGGTGCGCTGTTACTTTTATAAGGAATCGCCACGCGGAATTCCGAACCCGGGGCCAAAAAGCGGGAATTTTTTCACATAGAAAATGAATGGGGTTGAAATATAGTGCCTCACAGTTCGGCCTGTGAGCATCCGACATGCACATATGGAATATCCACTCGTAAGGGGTCCCGAGTGGATCACGGTCGTATACCTCCCGAATCCCACACACACGTTCGGAATTTCGGGAAATATGCGACATTCCGGCCCCATCGAGAATGAATGGGGAAATTTGACACACCGCTTTTTGACCCGTGTTCGCCCGACATGCACATTTGACATATCCACTTGTAGGTGAGATGAAGTAGGTGGTGAACATAAGACTCTCGAACGCCACTCGGAATTCTGGGAATTCTGCATCGTTCTGGCCCATGTGAATGGGGAAGCTCCGCTGTTCGGCCGTATCGGCGTATCCACTCTTCCAGGCCGGCAAGAACATTGCACTGATATGACACTCGGTCCGAAAAACCACAGGGAATTATGGGTAAATAGCTCTTGACTCTTGACTTGCCTCTTGAATGAATGAATGAATGAATGAATGAATGAATTGCTATTTTATGGATTCTATATGGTCAGAAGGCAGCAGCAGTCCGAGTCCCTGGTTTATATAAATGGAAAAGCCTGAAATAATTACCAGGACATTTACATTTAAAGGATACTAGAAATATTTGTAGGACTTTTTTGGACTAAAGTTGGGTCTCGGTAACAGACACCCATTCACCCACTCAACACTTCTGACCTACTTTATATCCTTCTTCCCGACCTTAGAGATTTTGGAGATTCTGCTTGTGCGTCGCTTGTGTCAGTTGAAAACTGCCAAGCAGAACAAGAAGCTGCTTCATGTTATAAATGCTGCAGAACGAAATCACAGCCAGTCAGCAGCAGCCCAGAGTTCGAGATCAAAATCCCCAAACGCCGCATGCCTCAATGATCCGGGCACCAAAAAAAAAAAAAACATGTCATTTTTATCTTTACTTCAGCTTTTTTAAGGCTCTAATTATTTAACTTTGTCTGCGAGAGATGAAACGCGACTCGCTGCTCTACTGAAGCTGGACGGGTGATGCTGAGATTTGTATTTTCGTACGCGTGTGCAATTAGTTAAATCAGGTGTGTTGAGGTAAAATGCTGAACTGTGAAGTTCTCTGATGCAAGGTGCAGTGAAATGACGGGGGGGAATATCAGCGAATTTTGTGCATTTTTATACAAATGTATAAATATATTAATTCATTCATTCATTCATTTTCTAGCGTTATATCCGATCTTCCCTCGGGTCACGGGGAGTCTGTGCCTATCTCAGGCGTCTATGGGCATTAAGGCAGGATACACCCTGGATGGAATGCCAACCCATCACAGGACACACACACACACACACACACACACACACACAACACACACACACACACACACACACACATGCATACACTAGGGACAATTTTCCAAGGTTGCCAATCAACCTACCGGGAATGTTTTTGGACCCGGAGGAAACCGGAGAACCCGGAGAAAAACCCCCTGAGGCACGGGGAGAACATGCACAAACTCCACACACACATGGCCGAGATGGGAATCTAACCCAGACCCTGGCGGTGCGAGGCGAACGTGCTAACCACTAAGCCACCGTCTACCCCCTTGCATAAATGTATATTTTCTCTTCATATTCCTTTATTCTTTCATCCCTCTGATGCGGCTCAATACTCAAATAATGAATATGAGTATTTCATTGAATGTCATTGTAAATTAGAAGATTACAGTGATCTTGTAACGTCTAAAGAAAACGTGTTCAAATTATTTGTCGCTCTTAATATGAGTCACAACCGTCAGTAGTCCAGCATACAGCCCTGACGTGCACATGCTGTGTGCTGAGGTTCAGGAGCGACATCCCTTGAAACAAGTATGATACATATTTTTTAATTGTTCAGTGAAATGGTGCTTTTATTAGTCAGGTTGACAGCCAGTAAAAGGACGACAGACACACACACACACACACACACACACACACACCACACACACACACACACACACACACACACACACACATAAAAAAAAATTATCAATGATTTAATTGAAAAAAAAATTTAAATAAATAAATATTTATTTAAAAAAAAAAAAAAAAAAAAAAAAAAAAAAATATATATATAATATATATATATATATATATATAATAAATATATAAATATAAATATATATGGGATACGAGTTCAAATGGCTCTTTGAGTGGTGAAGCTTGCCGGTTTAGCCAATCAGAGCCATTATATAACTTCATTATCATTTTTATACAAATATTCTATTTTTTTTCCTTAATAAATCCTATAAATAAATCCATTTTGTCTACTCAATGCTTAACACCTCATCCATTTTTCATTAGGAGTTTTTAATAGCGCTCATTTATGAGCAAACTGAAATGTATTTTACAAACTTACGATGTAGGATTTAAAAAAAAAGAAAAAAAAAAAAAGGTTACACGATGAAAGTGCGCTGAGGCAGGAGTTTTACATCAAATGATCCAAACCCATTATGCATAAGGACCTCATTAGCACTCCGGAATAGATCAACATTAAGCACACATCAATTACCGCTAGCAAAAGTTCACACGTTTCTCTGTAGAGGCCGGAAATACGGTCAGGGAATAAAGAAAAGTGGGATTAGACTTACTATCCCAGCTACAAAGTTCCCGCTTCAATTCCCCCAGCTAAAGTTGCTGAGTTTGTCTTTTTGATTTTTTCTTTTTTTTTTTTTTTTTTCTACAGTGCTTTAAAGTATTTGATTAACAGTATTTAAGTCATTTGTGGCCTATTTTCTAATTTAAATAAGTATTTCTAGTACACACACACACTAAGTATATATATATATATATATATATATATATATATATATATATATATATATATATATATATATATATATATATATATATATATATGGGGCACAACCCGGACCCTGGAGGTGTGAGGCGAACGTGGTAACCACTAAGCCACCATGCCCCATATATATATATATATATATATATATATATATATATATATATATATATATATATATATATATATATATATATATGTATATATATATATATATATATATATATATATATATATATATATGTATATAATATAATATAGGTTACCCACGTTCGCCTCACACCTCCAAGGGTCCGGGTTCGATTCGCGTCTCGGCCATGTGTGTGTGTGGAGTTTGTGCATGTTCTTCCCCGTGCCTCAGGGGGTTTTTCTCCGGGTTCTCCGGTTTCCCCCAGGTCCAAAAACATGCACGGTAGGTTGATTGGCACCTTGGAAAATTGTCCCTAGTGTATTAATGTGTGTGTGAATGTGAGTGTGTGTGTGTGTGCCTGCGATGGGTTGGCATTCCATCCAGGGTGTATCCTGCCTTAATGCCCATAGACGCCTGAGATATGGGCATTAAGGCGTCCCATATCTTGGGGTTCCCTCGGTGACTCGAGGGAAGATCGGATATAGCTGGTAGAAGATGAATGAATATATATATATATATATATATATATATATATATATATATATATCTTTTGCTCTCTATTCAATGCCATTAATGATTAAGTAGATGCATTTTTTTACTCCACTATATTTTAATTGACATTGATTAAAATCAAATATTTTTTAATAAGGCCTAACACTTCCCTGCTTGCATCAGCCGCCTGTGATTGACTTTTCTAGCACCGTTGACCTCATTTTCAGTCTAATAAAAAACCCAAATTCAATTCCAAAAAACCTTTATGAACCAGGTTTTGTTGTATAAAAATATTGAGGTTTTTTATCTGTCAGTTGAAGAACCCTTTTTTTTTGAAGGATCACTTTATTACTTTGTCTTTTCATTTTTTGTTGTTGTTGTTGACTGATTTATTCCATCTTTTCTTTTATTCTGACAATTGGAAAATAAGGCGATTGTGTTGGTAATACAGTATTGAGATGCCCGGTTTGAAAATATTACCTCAGAAAAATTCTTTTGATTGTTTTTTTGGTGTCAAGGACTAGAACTCTTCAAATAAATGTCAATTACATTGATCTGTAATGTAGAGTTTTGGGCAAAAAAAATAAAAAAATAAAACCTTCAGCTTCAGTAATATTTTAGTGAAAGTCTCATTTCAGACATAAAAAAGACAGCAGCTGATAAATAAATTAATAGGTTTAAAACCTGCTTTCATGAAAACACTCAAAAGACATTTTCCAGAACTGGTCTTGTGTTTGAATGTCTGCCAAATACTGTTTTGTTTGTTTTTTTTACCCCCAAAATGCAAATCAAGTAAATAAATACATCAAGTGATCGTCCTTAAGGTCTTAATGTGTGTCTGAAATAGTGTTGCACAATATACCGGTACTAGAAAGGTATTGCAATACATTGCTTTTAAAAACAATAAATAAATAAATCATTCATTCATTCATCTTCTACCGCTTTATCCGATCTTCCCTCGGGTCACGGGGAGTCTGTGCCTATCTCAGCGTCTATGGGCATTAAGGCAGGATACACCCTGGATGGAATGCCAACCCATCACAGGACACACACACACACACTTTATCACACATTCACACACTAGGGACAATTTTCCAAGGTGCCAATCAACCCACCGTGCATGTTTTTGGACCAGGAGGAACCCGGAGAAAAACCCCTTGATGCACGGGGAGAACATGCAAACTCCACACACACATGGCCGAGACGGGAATCGAACCCGGACCCTGGCGGTGTGAGGCGAATGTGCTAACCACTAATCCTCCGTGCACTCAAGATCATGAGTTCAAGTTTATTTATTTCTAAACAACCCATCCTCATGTGGGTGATATATCATGAGATTCGAGGGCCCCCAAAACCACCAAGCTGCTACTGTTGAGCCCTTGAGCAAGGCCCTTAAACCTGTTTGCTCCGGGCGGCGCCGTATCATGGCTGACCGTACGCTCTGACCTCAGACAAGTGAAGAAAGAATTTCTCTGTGCAGTAATGTATATGTGTACGTCAGACACCCGGTATACATGTACACACTTTATAAATGATGTTCGGCTAGTATTTCATTCATTCATTCATTCATCTTCTACCGCTTTTATCCGATCTTCCATCGGGTCACGGGGAGTCTGTGCCTATCTCAGGAGTCTATGGGCATTAATGCAGGATACACCCTGGATGGAATGCCAACCCATCGCAGGACACACACACTCACATTCACACACACATTCATACACTAGGGACAATTTTCCAAGGTGCCAATCAACCTACCGTGCATGTTTTTGGACCGGGGAGGAAACCGGAGAACCCGGAGAAAAAAACCCCCTGAGGCACGGGGAGAACATGCAAACTCCACACACACACATGGCCGAGACGGGAATCGAACCCGGACCCTGGCGGTGTGAGGCGAACGTGCTAACCACTACGCCACCGTGCCCCCTCGGCTAGTATTTATATGTATTTCTTTGTATTTCTTTTTACATACTTTATTTATCTCTTGGAGAAAACCCCAGACAATGTATGAGAAAGAAACGCTGAGAGAGAACCAGATACATTCAAGTTTTCTTGAATGTATAAGATAATTATCCAGATAATTATATCATCGTTGTTTGTGCACTGTTTGGTGATCAGCTTAAATGCAAAGTACAGGACATGCAAACAGAGGCATAAACAAAGCCAGCAAACAAATAGTACAGTGCCGTTTACATGCTGTTATTGAATTATTAGGACGGACTGAAATGCAATTATTGAAACTGTGAAATGTCACATAAAGAGAGGAATATTTATCATTTAATTCACCCAAAAAGTGAAAATGTATTTGATTGCAGCAATATACTACATCTTTTAATGTTTATTTCCCTTGACCTTCGTCATTTTACTTCTCCTTCTTCCATTCACCGACTCGCATTTATTCTTCTGCTACTGGTGGCTCGTACATGAGGGTTAAAGTCAAGAACCATGAAGATTGATTTGGACTGTAATTAAAATAAACAGTCTGCTACACTGGATTAGGGCTACGCTTGCCATGAACACTTTTCTTTAAGTGAACAGTTCATTACCTCAGCAATGATGGAACTGTAATGAATGGACATTACCGTGTCAGATGGATCCGTCTGCTCCCTCTCAAACCAACTGCGGGAGGTTTCACTGCTTATAAACTTTCGCATTCGCCTCACACCGCCAGGGTCCGGGTTTGACTCCCGTCGCGGCCATGTGTGTGTGGAGTTTGCATGTTCTCCCTGTGCCTCTGGGGGGTTTTTCTCCGGGTTCTCCGGTTTTCTCTCCCAGTCCAAAAACATGCACGGTAGGTTGATTGGCACCTTGGAAAATTGTCCCTAGTGTATGAATGTGTGTGTGTGTCCTGCGATGGGTTGGCATTCCATCCAGGGTGTATCCTGCCTTAATGCCCATAGACGCCTGAGATAGGCACAGGCTCCCCGTGACCCGAGTGAAGATCGGATAAAGCGGTCGAAGATGAATGAATGAATGAATCATGAACTTGAATCATTTGGGATTCGTCAGAGCACGCTGTGCCCACCGTGCCCGTGAATTGTATTGCACTAAAGATAAATTGTCTAATTGCTCCGATATATTATCCTCCCCTTTTTGCTTTTAAAATGATGCGTGAATTAATTATGCAGAAGAAAATCTAATCTGAAATCCGAACTTATTTGATTTGCACTAGACCAAAAAAAAAAAAACAAGTCTAAATGCCTTTTCGGATCGTCACTGAACTTTCGTTTCATTCATTCCATTTCAAAATAAAAAAATGTAAAGCGAATACGTGGCGCGGATCTGATTAACTTCTGAAACACGTCAGACTTTAGATAAAAATAAAAATAATAAAAAAAAAAAAAAAAATACACTCCAATTATCGGCGCGGCGATGTTGGATTTCACGCCTCAATGCTTTCTCGCCTTGAGTTGTTCACTCGCTGACTAATTAACATCAGTGGAACGAGTTCGGGAATATATCTGAAGGGTAATTACGGTGTTTTACATCCCGCTGCCCGGCTGAGCTTAAATTAGGAAGCTTCTTCTAATTGTTCCCGAGAACACTGGGAGAAGTGCACTACGCTTTAAGTGCACTGCTCGAGAAGCTCAAGAGTTTTTCGGCTCCAACTTTCTGACAATTTAAAGTTCACAAGACCAGAAACAGACGAAATGCATGGAGGCACAGCAATTTTCAGCCAAAAAAAAAAAAGAGTTTTTTTTAAAACATACAGTATATATATCTTCATAGGGGGCACGGTGGCTTAGTGGTTAGCACGTTCGCCTCACACCGCCAGGGTCCGGGTTTGATTCCCGTCTCGGCCATGTGTGTGTGTGGAGTTTGCATGTTCTCCCCGTGTCTCATGGGGTTTTTCTCCGGGTTCTCCGGTTTCCTCCCCGGTCCAAAAAACATGCACGGTTAGTTGATTGGCACCTTGGAAAATTGTCCCTAGTGTATGAATGTGTGCATGTGTGTGTGTGTGTGTGTGTGTCCTGCGATGGGTTGGCATTCCATCCAGGGTGTATCCTGCCTTAATGCGCCCATAGACGCCTGAGATAGGGCACAGAGTCCCCGTGACCCGAGGGAAGATCGGATAAAGCGGTAAAGATGAATGAATGAATGAATATATCTTCATCTACCGCTTTATACGATCTTCCCTCGGGTCACGGGGAGCCTGTGCCTGGATGGAATGCCAACCCATCGCAGGACACACACACACTCACACTCACATTCACACACTAGGGACAATTTTCCAAGGTGCCAATCATCCTACCGTGCATGTTTTTGGACCGGGGGAAAACCGGAGAACCCGGAGAAAAAAAACCCCCCTGAGGCACCGCGGAGAACATGCAAACTCACACACAAATGGCCGAGATGGGACGAACCCTGACCCTGGCGGTAGGCGAACGTGCTAACCACTAAGCCACCGATCCCCACAGTGTTGTTTCAGCATTATAAAATTATAATTATAAAAAAATAAAATAAAAAGTATAGTATACAAAGTACTATTATAATTTTCCGTTATAGAGATCGACTTATAATTATATCATTTATTTCAAACTGAGCAGTTGAGAATGAACTTTCAAGGAAAACGCATGGAGGATATACAAGGACACCATTAAGGCTATATGTGGGTGAGTTGTTCAGTAGGGTCCAGTATATATATATATATATATATATATATATATATATATAGGGAAAAATGCACCATAATTATTTAAATTGGGCTGATGTCAGTCATTTTCCACCCCCAACCACAGCTCAGTGGTGGCAATCACAGCCAAAACCTGTAAGGGAGCACAGCGAAAATAATGCTATACTTCAGGGAGGAATAAAAAGAAGAGAAAGATCACAATAATGAATAAAAGCACTTTTTATAAGCTATGAAAATATGAAAAAAAAAAGCCAGACTTGAGTAATGGAGCAGCTCCATTGATCTGAGCAGTGTGGTGAGATGGATGATGCTCCTAAGTGAAAGACACTTAAAAGCATAATTGAATGCATATATATATATATATATATATATATATATATATATATATATATATATATATATATATATATCATTCATCTTCTATCTTCTAAACCGCTATATCCGATCTTCCCTCTGGGCATGGGGAGTCTGTGCCCATCTCAGGCGTCTATGGGCATTAAGGCAGGACACACCCTGAATGGAATGCCAACCCATCGCAGGACACACACACACACACACACACACACACACATTCATACACTAGGGACAATTTTCCAAGGTGCCAATCAACCTACCGTGACATGTTTTTGGACCGGGGGAGGAAACCGGAGAAACCCGGAGAAAAACCCCCTGAGGCACGGGGAGGGGGGAGAACATGCAAACTCCACACACACACATGGCCGAGACGAGAATCGAACCCGGACCCTGGAGGTGTGAGGCGAACGTGCTAACCATCTATATAGATGGTTAGCACGAAGCTCAGTGGTTTAGAGCTTAAAAGGTTGTATGATTGCCTTAAAAAAAAGCTATACTGCGTTAAAGCATGCATTGACAAAAAGCAACATTTCCCGCAAATACACTTGACTATGTTTATCCCACGAAGATAGTAGGAGTCCAGAGTATCCTACATCGGGCTATTTTTCCAACAAGCAAGCGGAATTGAGAAATGTCTACAAAATGTCCCGGAAGTGAAAATAATTGTTGCAGATGGACGGCACTTCCAAGAAAGATGGGAAATCCATGTTTGTGCTTCTAGGAGAAAAACGCTATATGTGTTTCGTGTTATGAGGCGACGTCGCTCATCAAACACTATATATTATATTCTTATAGTTACAACTGGTCCAACGAGGGACGACTATAATGCTGAAGTGGCCCACAGGGATAATGCGTTTTACACCCCTGTCTGAGTTCACGGGGGTAAAAAAATTTGGCAGACACCATTAGATACGGCAACTAACAACTGAGTTTTACGCACCTTCCTCAAGGGCCCTGTAGTGGCTTGGTGGTGGGATTTGAAGATCTCCCGGTCCAGAGCCCAATGCATTAACCACTGGAGCTCCTACCTCCAGCTGAATGAAACGGAAAAGAAGATGTACACTTCTGGGGGGGGGGATGAAGCACAGATGTACGTCCGTATCGTGTTGCAGGATGCAGTCGGGTCACGAAGAAGCCCAGCGTCAGACTGGAAGGTTATGATACCAAATGAAGGTGTGCGATTCTGTGGACTTACATGGCCCAAGGCTCTACTTCTTGTATACGCCGCTTCAAATCCCAGTGACATTTGCTGAAATTGGACTCCTCATCTCCGTGCCTCTGAAGCGCTAATCCTTGGCACGCAAGATAATAAAGTGACTCTTGCCGAAGCCATCTGCTTATGCTTACAGAAACTAAGAGCGGTTAAAACACGCACTGCCGTTCTCAGAAGGCGCCGGCGCTTTCGACAAATGAAATAAATCTGTCTAGCAGTGTTGTCCAGCTGGAAATGCCATCTTTTTTTTTTTTGCCTTGTCCGAGTCTTGGCAATGCGCTATAGGTGCAAGCGAGTGATAAAAGATTTCACTTTGTGTTTAATACATCATAAGAAGCCTTTCTCTGGTGTCTCCGACCAATCTTGTTAAAGTGGCCCTTCTCGGGAGTACAGGCACCCGAAGGAAAGGTCAAGGAGCCAATAGAGAATTCCCTGCTTTTACGGTGCATTCATGCGACCTTGTAAATGAACATTTACAAGGAGGGCGTATAAAGTTTAATAGCACTTTTACATTGACAAAGCCCGGAAGGGCAATCTGCGCTGGTGTGTTATTAGGGACGGTCAACATTTGGAATGGAAATTCGAAATTCAGCAAAACAGCGAGGAATAATAGTAACCTTAATAGTATTGAATTTGGTCTGTGTTTATATATTTATCCATATGTCGTATCTGTAGATTTTGCTCGTCTAAATCCATTGGGTGGCTTTTAGGTCAATTTTTGAATGGTATATTGCTATATATGCTATAATGCTATATATAAGCAAGTTAACAAGTTGAAACGGGCGGCGGTGGCTTAGTGGCTAGTACATTCGCCTCACACCGCCAGGGTCCGGGTTCGATTCTTGTCTCGGCCATGTGTGTGCATGTTCTCCCCGTGCCTCAGGGGGTTTTTCTCCGGGTTCTCCGGTTTCATCCCTGGTCCAAAAACATGCACGGTAGGTTGATTGGCACCTTGGAAAATTGTCCCTTGTGTATGAATGTGTGTGTGTGTGTGTGTGTGTGTTTGTCCTGCAATGGGTTGGCATTCCATCCAGGGTGTATCCTGCCTTAATGCCCATAGACGCCTGAGATAGACACAGACTCCCCGTGATCCGAGGGAAGATCGGATAAAGCGGTAGAAGATGAATGAATTAATTCTATGTAGGTCGGGAGTGGCCAACCCATGTCTTTTTCCCGGTTTCGTGCGGGTCTTACGTTCATATCGAAATTTGTGTTTATTTTTAATGTGTGTGTTCACTTGAGTTCAATATGGCATTTTCGTCGAGGGGGGGGTAGCTCAGTGGTTTAAGGCTCTGGGGTTACTGAAGAATCGGAAGATCCGGGTTCGAGCCTCGGTATCACCAAGCTGCCGCCCTTGGGTCCTTGAGCAAGACCCCTAACCCTCTGTGCTCCTGGGGGCGCCGTATCACGGCTGACCCTGCTCTCTGACCCTCAGATACCAAACAACAACATGCGAAGAAAAGAATTTCACAGTGCTGTAATGTATACATGACAAATAAAGGCTATTCTTGTTCTATTTGTATGCTTGAGATGAAAATACTGCAAAGCTTCCCAGTAGGGACGAGATAATGTCAATCAGCGTTTCTGTAATAGTGTGGCGCCCCCCTCTGGGCAACAATTCGAGACACGGATACGGGTTCGAGACACAGCAATGACCTCCCCGACCCTTAATCACCAAACGTCACCCCCTGCGTCAACAATTCACTATATGGTAACACAGTACAAAATGCGGCTCTTGGTCTGGTTGGATACCCCTGATGTAGGTGATTGTGGCAACTTTGCTATAGGCAGGACGGTATAAATGTGACATGCAGACCTGCCTCTCCTTAAACACTGTAACTCTATATTCAGATAAAATGATAAACACCTCCACAATGACAGATTAAGTGAATTAAGACACGGGTTTAATGACTGCAAGGTCATGTTTTTAAACCCTAGTGTTGTCAAGCTGCCAATCTCAGGCAAGGTGCTTTAGAGCCACAGTGCCAAGGGTGATGCTGTGCTCTGACCCCTGAAATAATTTCACTGTATGTGTGCTGGCCATCAATGTCCACTGTTCTGCAAAGTGGTAATTAAAGGCAAACCACCTATAAAAAAAAAAAAAACAATGATTATTAGAAAAGTTTGGATGCTGGAGCGAATTTTCAAGCACTCTCTGATAGATTAGTCTTACATTCATTCATTCATCTTCTACCTCCTACAACGCATTTATCCATCTTCCTATCTACAGCTCTTCCTACGCTTTATCCGTCTTTTCCCTCGGGTCACGGGGAGTCTGTGTCTATCTCAGGCGTCTATGGACATTAAGGCAGGATACACCCTGGATGGAATGCCAACCCATCGCAGGACACACACACACATATACACTAGGGACAATTTTCCGAGGTGCCAATCAACCTACCGTGCATGTTTTTGGACCGGGAGGAAACCCGAACCGAGAACCAGGAGAAAAAACCCCTGAGACAGGGGCACGGGGGGGAGAACATGCAAACTCCACAAACACATAGCCGAGACTGGAATCGAACCCAGACCCTGGCGGTGTGAGGCGAACGTGCTAACCCACTAAACCACCGTGCCACTAAGATTAGGCTTACACTTTTACCAAATATCTAATATTTACTATTATGAGGCTTCTTTTATATTCTCATTATGCATGAATAAAGTAAACTCTCTACAGTTCTATAAACGCTGGTAACCAGGTTTTTTTTCCGTAGGGAACACTTTTATCTGTTAAAATGTAAGGATTGTATCTGGTGCCCCACACGTAAATTGAGGGGAATTGAGAGAAAATTGCACTTTCTGCACTCTTGCACAACAAGCTTAACTCTGATATGCACGCGGTGCTTACCAAGGTACTTTCTAAGAGAGATATCGGTGGAATATTACTTCTGATGAAAGGGTGAAAGACAAGGATGTGCAAAATGCAATATTTTCTTGGTCATTCGCAACACATCGGTTTATTTATTTACCAAAGAGCTCAGACTATCCTGAGCCGGATTAGTGAAGCTTCCACTCATCGGAGACTGAGCAGAGGGCGAGATGGAGGACCAGGTCTGTGTGCTGAAGTACTGTCGCTGGGGACCATTATGGAGGACCATAGGACCATGGTGGAGCTGGCGGGGCAAGGAAGCCAAAGGGCCCCAGGGCAGAGCAGATGACCTGGGAAACATGGATGGATCAGGGAGACATGACTTGTGAGGTGCTACAGCAGTAACTGGACCAGGATCCTCGCCATTTCACCCTGACATAGCTGAACTAAACTTTATTAAATGTTCAAGACATTTTTGCCACTTTTTCTTTTTTTCCACGGTTGTTTCTTATTGTATTAAGAGCGGTTAAACAGGCACATGGTATAGTTCATTCATTCATTCATCTTCTACCGCTTTATTCCATCTTCCCTCGGGTCACGGGGAGTCTGTGTCTATCTCAGGCGTCTATGGGCATTAAGGCAGGATACACCCTGGATGGAATACCAACTCATCACAGGACACACACACACACATTCACACACACACATTCATACACTAGGGACAATTTTCCAAGGTGCCAATCAACCTACCGTGCATGTTTTTGGACCGGGAGGAAACCGGAGAACCCGGAGAAAAACCCACGGGTAGGCACGGGGAGAACATGGACAAACTCCACACACACATGGCCGAGACGGGAATCGAACCCGGACCCTGGCGGTGTGAGGAGAACGTGCCCCCCTCATTCCAATCATATAAAAGCCAAATAAATACACTAATCGTATAGATATGCGGTATTGTTAAATGTCCTGGATATAATTAAGTATATTACATTCATGGTGTACACTGCAACCCTTCCATCTCCTGTAGACACGCGTGTATTACATCGCTACACGCTAACCTACATGCCTCGCAGTGCGAGCTTTTATGCATGCAAGTTAATCGTTATGCAAGTTAACTCCCCCCATACCCCCATTCCCCAACCCCCCCCCCACCCCTCCCCGTGTCCTGCAGCAAGTGTGAAATCTAATTTCTCCTCCAGACGTCAGCGTGAAATTCCAGCGTGTTATTTACGATGGAGGAATTCATAGTGTTTTCCTCAAACCACTGGCTGTAAATCGCCAATCCTGCACGGGTGAAAAATGTGCTGCAGTTTGTCGGGGGCTACTTAATCAGAACGCTTTCCACTCGCGGATATTTACAAGGTCATAATCACCTACAGGAGGTCTGTCAATCTGTCCACATCGACACCGCGGGAAGATCGATTATTTTATAGATTGTATATTTTGGCTGGACTGTATTTTCTTGTATCTAAATCTCACATTAGCACTTAATTAATGTTGTTCTGAGGGATTGTGGGGGTTAAAAAATTAGGGGGTGGAGCTACAGCGAGATAATAATCGCCACGTTTATTTCTAGAGAGCGTTTCACAACGCGCATTGCCTCAAGGCAGAATGTATGTATATAATAAATGATTTATCCTTGATGAGCGAAACTTTTTTACATTCATTCATTCATCTTCATATTCTACCGCTTCATTCATCTTCTAGCGCTTTATCCGATCTTCCCTCGGGTCACGGGGAGTCTGTGTCCTATCTCAGGCGTCTATGGGCATTAAGGCAGGATACACCCTGGATGGAATGCCAACCCATCGCAGGACACAACACACACACAAACACACACACATTCATACACTAGGGACAATTTTCATACACAAGGTGCCAATCAACCTACCGTGCATGTTTTTGTTTTTGACCGGGGGAGGAAACCGAAGAACCCGGAGAAAAACCCCCTGAGGCACGGGGAGAACATGCACAAACTCCACACACACATGGCCGAGACGGGAATCGAACCCGGACCCTGGCGGTGTGAGGCGAACGTGCTAACCACTAATCCACCGTGTCCCCTGATGAGCGATCCTGTGGCAAGGAAAAAGTCCCTTAGATGGAATGAGGAAGAAACCTTGAGAGGAACCCGACTCAAAAAGGGGAACCAGTCCTGATTCGGGTTGATGTCAAGAACTGGTTGAACCTCAGCAGTCCTCTGGAGAGAAATTAGCCTAGCCTAGCTATATAACGTTGCCTTCCTAGGAACTAATAAAAGTCCCGAAATGTAAATATCATAAGATAAAATAAGATAAACCTTTATTTGTCCCACAGTGGGGAAATTTCAATGCTAGGGGGATTTCAATGCTACAGGATAGTATAGTAGTAGAATATAAAAATAAAAAAAATACAAATAATAAAAAAATCCGGCCATGTGTGTGTGGAGTTTGTGCATGTTCTCCCCCGTGCCTCAGGGGGTTTTTTCTCCGGGTTCTCCGGTTTCCTCCCCGGTCCAAAAACATGCACGGTAGGTTGATTGTCACCTTGGAAAAATTGTCCCTAGTGTATGAATGTGTGTGTGTGTGTGTGTGTGTGTGCCCTGTGATGGGTTGGCATTCCATCCAGTGTGTATCCTGCCTTAATGCCCATAGACGCCTGAGATAGACACAGGACTCCCCGTGACCCCCCTGAGGGAAGATCGGATAAAGCGCTAGAAGATGAATGAATGATAAAAACAAATATACACTGTATGAAAACACAAATAAAATAAAAATTAAACAAATTACAATATAAAAATAAGAAAAAAATGTAATAATAATTTAGAATAATATTTTTTTTTTCCAACTCGGGAATTCCCCGCCCATGCCGTCCTCCCTCTTTTTTATTTATTTATTTATTTATTTATTTATATTATTTTTTAATCCCATATTGCCCCTAATACAGTGCCGTAGTTGATTTGTTCATCGATGGAGGACTCTAAGGCCTTTTTTTATGTCACTCTGGATAAATGCCGTAAATGTAAATGGCTCGGGATGGTGATAAAAAAACAAGGGTAGCAGGTGTTGGTAATATTAAAAAAAAAAGAAAAAAAAGCACAAGATGATAATATATATTTGATTAGATGTAGAGTACTGGGGCACACGGGTTACTGGTGCTTTTACAAGGTACTGGTGTTTCCTAATAAATAAGCCGGTGAATATAACGGTCTGTTACCACTTACTGTGTACTGTACATGTTTTACAATATGTATTACAATATGCGGCGTATCTTTTGCTGTATCACAGTATGTTTAGGCGTTATGCAAAGTGTGTTTGAAGCAGTATGTGGTACACAGCGTGAACATTTTATTTTATTTATTTATTTATTTGTTTATTTTTTGTCTGCACTACGTGGGCTTTATTCTGTCTTTTACACAGTTCATATGTTGGGCCTTATGTGCCCTACATTAGAGTGTTTAATGTATGTGTTATGTGTGTGTGTGTGTGTGTGTGTGTGTGTGTGTGTGTGTGTGTGTGTGTGTGTGTGTGTGTGTGTGTGTGTGTGGTGTGTGTGCTCCTATGTATTGAAAGTCTGAGCAAATGATCTGGCCTGAGCAAGAATGAAGAAATAAGTGAAGGAACTACTGTATTTACACACACACACACACACACACACACACACACACACACACACACACACACACACACACACAGGGTCATCCTATAATCACAGAAAGGGTAATTATGGTATAGTGTAATTGCATATTGATGTATGATATTCATGGATTTCTTATTGAATTGATGTGTGTGTGTGCGTGAGTGTGTGTGTGTGTGTGTGTGTGTGTGTGTGTGTGTGGGTGTGTGCGTGCATGTGTGAACCATCTGTCAGGGGTTGAATCAAGCACCAGGATTAAACAGCTAACTGTTAGCAAATACACATACATTACGGCTAATCAAGAGCTGTAAGAAAGGTTTCCCTAAAACGGACGAGCTCCTTTAATTACAAGTGTAATTATGCAAATGTATTGGCACCCTTGGGTCCTTGAGCAAGGCCCTTAACCCTCTGTGCTCCTATTAACCATGTGCTCTGAATAGAATAGCCTTTATTTGCCACATATACATCACAGCACAGTGAAGTTCTTTCCTTTGTGTATCCCGGCTTGTATTTTGGAAGCAGTGATCAGAGCGCAGGGTCTGCAAATGCCCCTCTGGATTGCAGAGGATTAAGGGCCTTGAAAGGGCACAAGAGTGGTGATACAGGGCTCGAACCCCCGCCCTTCCAATCAGTAGCACAGCACCTTAGACAACTGAGCTCCACCCCACAGGTTCCAAACATCTCTACATCCGATCTTCCCTCGGTTCATGGGGAGTCTGTGCCTATCTCACGCATCTATGGGCATTAAGGCAGGATACACCCTGGATGGAATGCCAACCCATCGCAGGACACACACACTCACATTCACACACACACACACACACACACACACACACACTCACACACATTCATACCCTAGGGACAATTTTCCAAGGTGCCAATCAACAACCTACCGTGCATGTTTTTGGACCGGGGAGGAAAACGGAGAACCCGGAGAAAAAAAACCCCCTGAGGCACGGGGAGAACATACACAAACTCCACACACACACATGGCCGAGACGGGAATCGAACCCGGACCCTGGTGGTGTGAGGCGAACGTGCTAACCACCGGGCCCTGTCATCCCAACCCATGCAATGCAAGAGTTTTGCACAAGAACCTCAGACGGATGTAAAAGTGTATATTCCTCACTATTACCTCTAAATGACTTATTAATGTCTTTATTTGATTTCAGTATCAAGAAATTGTGCCAGAAACATTAGACATTTCAAAGCTGGCATGGAAACTACAGACATCAATCTTCTCACCTACACGACTGAAATAATTTCGAAGCCATAAAAACAAAAAAAAAAGAAAGTTGTGAAAATGTTTTGGGATTGAGCTAAAGTTAAATTTAGGGGCGCTGTGGTTGCCAGAACGATCCTGTAAAACAATGGTTATTACATTTATTGAGTAGTTTTTCTTTTCTGTTTTTTTTAAGGTTAAAAAGTAAATATAATAAACAGTAATTTTATATATGAGGCACTATTTTGGCAAATTGTTTTATGGCATTTCTGTACACCTTTTAATAATGCTCGAAATGCTCATTATCACAGATGTACCTTTTATATATATATATATATATATATATATATATATATATATATATATATATATATATATATATATATATATATAATTTCCCACTTAAATATCAGCGTTTTCCCACAACTGCACCCACTTTACCATGAAATACTACCGCTTGCAAGAAAAACCCATTAAAGTGTTTTTCTGTGGATAAACAGCAAACACCAAAACACTTACTGCAGTGGCATTAAATCTAGTCAAAGCATGTAACTTTGGCTTACAGTAATAATTTTTACACACACACACACACACACACACAGCAGGGGGAAAATAAGACAGAACAGAAAAGAGAAAAGAAAACACTTACACTATACCCCATACACTATAATGCTTTATAACAGGAGATCTTCCCCTCAAACCTATATATATATATATATTCATTCATTCATTCATCTAACTACCGCTTTATCCGATCTTCCCTCGGGTCACGGGGAGTCTGTGTCTATCTCAGGCGTCTATGCGCATTAAGGCAGGATACACCCTGGATGGAATGCCAACCCATCGCAGGACAAACACACACACACACTCACACACACATTCATACACTAAGGACAATTTTCCAAGGTGCCAATCAACCTACCGTGCATGTTTTTTGGACCGGGGGAGGAAACCGGAGAACCCGGAGAAAAACCCCCTGAGGCACGGGGAGAACATGCACAAACTCCACACACACATGGCCGAGACGGGAATCGAACCCGGACCCTGGCGGTGTGAGGCGAACGTGCTAATATATAAATCATGGATAAATGTGCGCTGTGTTTATATTTCACCCATTTATTTATTTACTCATTTATTTTTCTAATAAAAATATTTGCATGGTTACATCAGTGTTACTAATGATGCCATGTCATGCTAATTTACCAGCCATGCCCAGGTTCTGACTTCTGACCCTTATGCTGTACTTGTAATTTCCCCTGTCCCATGTTTTATTTATTTATTTATTTATTTTTAACATCCTCATTTAAACCGCTTTAATTCATTGGGCTCAGACGATGTATGAACATATGGGGTGTGCACGAGCGGCGTTTATGTGAGTTCTCCGTATGTATGTGTGTGTGTGTGTGTGTGTGTGTGTGTATGTGCTGCTTTTAAACACAGCTTGAATCCAAGGCGAATAAATAAATGATGGTTGTTATAAAACAAAAGGGCGTGCTCATTCGTTGTTTCCTTTCTCACTGTTTGTTTTCGTGATGCAAAACTCGCAAGTCATGTCAGAATTGTTTTTCCATCCGTCGAGGTGAAATTCCGTGTAAAAATCAAGTGAAAATAGTTTACATTGAAGAAACACAAGGAAATCTGCATAAATCCTTTTGCTTTTATTGTATTATTTTATTACCGACATATTTTTACTGGTTTATAGTTATTATCATAAAGTAAACACACATTCAGATTCCCTTCCATTTATTTAACACATTAATATATACAATGTACGGGGCACGGTGGCTTAGTGGTTAGCACGTTCGCCTCACACCGCCAGGGTCCGGGTTCGAGTCCCGTCTCGGCCATGTGTGTGTGGAGTTTGCATGTTCGCCCCGTGCCTCAGGGGTTTTTTCTCCGGGTTCTCCGGGTTTCCTCCTCCCATCAGGGGGTCCCGGTTTCCAAGGTTCCTCCTCCCCGGTCCAAAAAATGCACGGTAGGTTGATTGGCACCTTGGAAAATTGTCCCTAGTGTATGAATGTGTGTGTGTGTGTGTTCTGTGATGGGTTGGCATTCCATCCAGGGTGTATCCTGCCTTAATGCCCATAGACGCCTGAGATAGACACAGACTCCCCGTGACCCGAGGGAAGATCGGATAAAGCGCTAGAAGATGAATGAATGAATGAATGTATTATTTTATATTATATTCAGTGATGAATTTCGCACCTGCTGGACAGTCGGTTATTCGATAGTGTAACTTCTTAATACCATCATTATTCTGCCATGGCTATAGCAACTATCAATATTATAGACAAACACAGTGTAACGCCATCAAAGCCAGGAATCTCATACAGTGAGTAGAAACTGGTGCACGGTGGCTTAGTGGTTAGCACGTTCGCCTCACCCCTCCAGGATCCGGGTTCGATTCCCGTCTCGGCCATGTGTGTGTGGAGTTTGCATGTTCTCCCCTCCCTCTCCCCGTGCCTCAGGGGGTTTTTCTCCGGGTTCTCCGGTTTCCTCCCCGGTCCAAAAACATGCACGGTAGGTTGATTGGCACCTTGGAAAATTGTCCCTAGTGTATGAATGTGTGTGTGTGTGTGTGAGTGTGTGTGTCCTGCGATTGGTTGGCATTCCATCCAGGGTGTATCCTGCCTTAATGCTCATAGACGCCTGAGATAGGCACAGACTCCCCATGACCGGAGGGAAGATCGGATAAAGCGGTAGAAGATGAATGAATGTATTCATGCGGGTCTGCGGCTTGGACTAGGTCTAGACTGGGTCTCTTGTTGGGTGCAGAAATCGGCGTCTATCAAAAGTGCTCCAAGGAAGCAGCCATGGTGAGCGGGAGCAAAGGCGTGTGGTCCGATTCAACAGATAAAAAGCTCTTAATGTAATTAAATGTAAATATACACATTTTTGTGCTCTAGGGGGCGCCGTATCATGGATGACCCTGCGCTCTTACCCCAGTTTTTAAAGTTGGGATATGCGAAGAAACAATTTCACTGTCCTGCAATGTATATGTGATAAATAAATGCTTGATAATAAATAAATAAATAAATTTATTAATGAATGAATGAAGGAAGAAATGAACAAACAAACAAACAAACAAATAAATACTTGTTAATGCTCTGGACTTTTTTGAAGCAAAATGGGACCAACACAATATAAAGGAGTGTTTTTTTTTCTCTCTCTCTCTCTCTCTCTCCACTGTCTCCTCCTCACTGCTCTCTCTCTCCCCTCCACTGTCATGCTGATATTCCATTTACCTAATGCATTTGTCATATTCTCCCTTTTTTGCACCAATCATACCCTTTTTCTTTTTTTTCAGAATCATGAAACTGTTGAAATGTGTCTCATCGGATTATAACCCAATCTGACACATGGTTTTGGGCTGATTTATTTGAGCTGGGATGTGTTTTTTTTTTTTTTTTTGGGGGGGGGGAAGGGGGGGGGGGCATCCGAGACACCCTACACCGAGCCGACGTGAAGGGTACAAGAGATTGTATCGCATGCAGAGAGTAATCAGTACTTGTCAGATTCTCCAGCAGCTCCATTTAATGTTGCTGAAAGTCTCTTGGCAGTCTCCTTGGTAGGGTTTTTTTTTTTTCCTTTTTTTTTTTTTTCTTTTTTTTTCTCTTCCTCCGTCTTGTTCTTTTTGTACATTGTGGAGGGACGTCCTGCTCTTGTTAAGGTCATGGCATTTCTTTGCTTATTAATAATGGCCTTTATGGACTTCCAGGGTACAAATGTATATGAAAAATCTATTATACGTTGACATATAATGAACATTATATATATATATATATATATATATCTATCGATATATATATATATATATATATATATATATATATAATATATATAAAATCATCTTATTGATGCAGATGTTTGTCCTTGTATTTTTCCTGCATTAAAAAAAAAATACTGTTTATTGTTGGTTTCATGTATAAAAAAAAAAGTTTTAAAAATAAATAAATAAATCTACCACTATTTCCGCCTCATTCTGACGGGTTGCCAGGTATTCCTCCACAATCCCAGACGTGCTTCGATTCAAACCCTGTGTCTTAATTACTCTTCAAATAGTCGATGTGTGTATAAGCTCTTGTAGCTGTTTACTTGTATCCAAGTATACACGCTGAGTTCTTTGTGTTTGTTTACTGCTACGCTGTTTTTATTGGTTTACTCTTGCCTAGTTCATGTTGTTTGTTGACCTTTTGCCTGCGCTGTAACCTTGTCCTGTTGTTTGATTATAAGAAAACATGTCCTTATTTGCATTCCTCTCAGGCAAATTTTGTGACTCTAATAATAGTTGGTATTCCCTGAGGGTAGATACAGGACTCCAGTGGGGATCTTAAAGAATGAATTCGATATTAAAGTATTAATTAATTATTATCTTTTTATTGTGAAATATCTTAAAATCTTTACTCGTTCACCACCTTGTCATGTTCATTCTTTCATCTTCTACCGCTATATCCGATCTTCCCTCGGGTCACGGGGAGTCTGTGCCTATCTCAGGCGTCTATGGGCATTAAGGCAGGATACACCCTGGATGGAATGCCAACCCATCGCAGGACACACACACACACACACACACACACACATTCACACACTAGGGACAATTTTCCAAGGTGCCGATCAATCCTACCGTGCATGTTTTTGGACCCCCCCCCCCTTTTTTTTTGTTTTTCCAGGGGGGAAACCGGAGAACCCGGAGAAAAACCCCCTGAGGCACGGGGAGAACATGCAAACTCCACACACACATGGCCGAGACGGGAATCGAACCCGGATCCTGGAGGTGTGAGGCGAACGTGCTAACCACTAAGCCACCGTGCCCCCCCTTGTCATGTTTTTTTTTGACCATTGATCATTTGATCATTTTGATCATTATTTGGGTCGATAATTTCAACAAAAAACAGTGTATACACACTGAAAACCAGTGGCTTGATGGGTAATTAGGTCTTCCGTAATACCATCCCTATAATGTTATAGAACCCATCACTGTTCTTCAGAAACGCAGTATAACAGAGCGCTGTGTCACATATAAGACTCTCATACTGTCAAAATGAATGTAAATACAATGGATGAGTCTCGTTGCACTGTAGCCACAGCTGCATGTTTATGTGCATGTTTTTTTTGCTGTGCGTTATGGTTTTCCTGGGGGTTTGAAATGTATTTTTGTGCCAAATGTACACCCGAGAGAAAACATAAATGCCTGAATAGTTTATGGCGAAGCTCCAAAACTGAACTGTTTTAGCCTGGTCTGTCTATGTTTATTTAACATTCATTCATTCATTCATCTTCTACTGCTTTATCCAAGTCTGTGCCTATCTCAGGCGTCTATGGGCATTAAGGCAGGATACATCCTGGATGGAATGCCAACCCATCACAGGACAAACACACACACACACACACACACACACACACACACACACATTCACACACCTAGGGACAATTCTTCCAAGGTGCCAATCAACCTACCTACCGTACATGTTTTTGGACCGGGAGGAAACCGGAGAACCCGGAGAGAAAAAACCCCTGAAGCACGGGGAGAACATGCAAAGTCCACCACACACACATGACTGAGACGGGAATCGAACATATCGAATATATATATATATATATATAATATATATATATATATATATATATATATATATATAGAGCTTTGTTGCAATTTGCTTTAGTGATAAACTCAGACCATCCAATCAAAGTAACTGTTTAGATGCCTTCTGGAGAGCTTCAGGACACATGTAGTGTTTATGCTTTACGGCAGATGACACTGGGTGACAGTAGGGTGATGACTAAAATCCGACTGGACAGAAAAAAAAAAAATATATATATAATATATATATATATATAATACACTATGAAATGAATGATAAACATCGGCAAAAATAGATGCAAAGTTAAGCCAGAGATAGAGAGTGTTGTTTCGCAGAGCACAGAAGGTGACCCCGACGGCACTTCCACTCCCGAGACGTCTCGTTCCTTTATCAAACCCACAAACGTCGCAGCACCTATTTGCGTCCCGCGATCCAGTTATTTAAATTCGCACCACTGTAGGGAGCACCCGAAATGAAGACACGCATTCGGGACACAGCCGTCGAGTTTGCCGTCCGGCTGTATGTAATTAGGGCACGTCAGCTTGTGTTAAATCACCGCCCGTGCGGTAGCGTTCTGATTGTCAGACATTAAAAAAACGCTCATTTATCTCCTCTTTATTTTCCAAAACTCAGCTCTCCCCTGGCCCGGTTCAAGCGGCGTACATTAGCGCGTCAGATCCACTTAGTAAGGCCGTCATGAAGGTGTTGGGGGAAAAAAACCCCCCCAAAAAAAGAACCCGAAAGGCTTGATCCCGCTGATCATGTGCTAATACGCGACATTGTGTCAGCAAACGAGCTAGTTAAAATGCATCGTGTGGCATTTATGCTAATTGCCAATTCCACGCGAAGGCCACCGGTACGCCGCGTTAATGCTTCGATTAAAGCGCGCAGGAACACCGGGGTGAAGGGAGCACCCGTCAAGTCCGCTCACACTAACGGATTGTGAAGGTCAGACTGCGGCGCGAGTCGCAGCAGTACCACTTCCTAGTCCCTGGAGGAAGCGGTCGCAACCCGCCCCAGGGCTGTTCTTTCCGGCGGCTTTGAATCCGCGCAGGAAGACCGATTGCATCGATATTTCATCTGCTGCTCGGCCTCTAAATAATTTCTACCCTCTTTCCCCTGTAAATAATGCAGCGCCCGGTGTCAGAATGTAACGAAGCCCGGGAACGGCGTCTCGCATCTACCTGCAAGTGGTGCGATTCCGTAAACAGCGAGGGTCAAGCCAGGGCTGCTTTGCGAAAAACAGTATATATATATATATATATATATATATATATATATATATATATATATATATATATATATATATATATATAGATATCTATATACGCGGGGTACCAAATAGTGTCAAACTGTTCACCTTCTCTATATTCCGTATACAAGGGCCTCCGAAGTTTGAGTAAAACAGCCATTATTCTTACATCTTTACTTTTAGATTTCCATTTAGATCTTTATGAGGATGGGGGGCCTCCGTGCATCACATTAAATTTGGCCAGAAGATGCGTGATTAGATTCGCTCTATTTAGCTTTCAGCCCCGAATCTGAGCCTGAACTACATTTACATTTTATTCCCAGCGACTTACAATCGAGCAATTTAGGTTTACTCAAGGGCCTTGCATTATTAGCAGATCGGTGGTGGTGGGATTCGAACCAGCGACCAGCGGTGGCATTCGTCTAGAATGAACGTGAAAGGCTTCCCCGAAGAACAATGCAGCCATTTTTTTCATCTTACATGGGTCCAATATGGAGGATGTAGTCGTGTACAACACCTGAAATGATTACATTGTTAGGATCTGGTCTTTCGGGTTCGGGACGCACTATTTCGGATGCACGGAACGCACTGGTGGTCTCACCGAGTGCACTCCCAGGCTGGCGGCCCATGTGTTTAAGGGCGTGTGTATCCTCGCTCCACCGCCGGATTATGTTATCTTCTGTTTCCTGTTTCTGCCTTTTTGTTTGTATTTTTTATTCGTATTTTAGTTTGTACTCACCTAATTAGTAATTAGAATCTACAGGTTCATGGTGTCAAATCCCAAATCTGCCATTTATATGCTCTTGGGCTAAGACATAAGGACGTCTTCCAAAGAGTAGAGCTCAAAGGAAACTTTCCATGTACCATAATATATATATATATATATTATGGCTGTCAATCAATTTATTTAATATTGATTAATTATATGATTACCATGAGTTAATATATGATTAATAGCATGTTTTCATTAATTCATTCATTTATCCATTCATCTTCTACCGCTTTATTTATCCGATCTTCCCTCGGGTCACGGGGAGTCTGTGTCTATCTCAGGCGTCTATGGACATTAAGGCAGGATACACCCTGGATGGAATGCCAACCCATCACAGGACACACACACACACACACACACACACACACATTCATTCACACTAGGGACAATTTTTCCAAGGTGCCAATCAACCTACCGTGCATGTTTTTGGGACCGGGAGGAAACCGGAGAACCCGGAGAAAAACCCCCTGAGGCACGGGGAGAACACGGGGGGGGATGCAACATGCAAACTCCACACACACATGGCCGAGATACCCAGATATACATATATGTATAGACTTAGGAACCACAAGTGGCACTAAAGTTTTTCGTTCTTCATTGTTCGGGTTTCGTTCATTGTCCGACATAATGCAGAGTGAAGGAGCACATAGTAATATACACGGCGTTAATCACATGCTAATAATATTAGCGCAATTATATTTTAAATAAATATATATATATAATATATATATATATATGTGTGTGTGTGTGTGTGTGTGTGTGTGTGTGTGGTGTGTGTGTGTATATATATATATATATATATATATATATATATATATATTATATTCGGTCCGAGCTGGTCCATTTAACTGATGTAGAAAATAAAACCCTCCCGCAAGTGTTTTTCCGACCAGAGAGAAAATAATAGCGCTTGTGTTTCTAATGATTTTATTTATGAGCGTCATCTTCATTTTACCATAAACAGCCCTGAATATAAAACGCTGTCCTTGAACCATTCATCATTTCTCATTTCAGCCTTTTGTCCTAATATTACGGAAAGTAAATCTGAAAAAAATCTTGCCAGATTGTACTTGCAAATGTCACGTCTGATCCTTCGCAACGACACCAAACTGCACCTCTAAGGCAAACAATTCCCCATTTGTGGGGGAAATAAATCCATGTACACGGTGCTGTCGCGTAGCCTAAAGGCATATATTCAAAAGACGTGATTACTGTTTAGACGCATCCCAGCACGCCGCGCTGGCTTTATTATTCCGCTTTCCGCATGTTCCTACGAGACATGAGCAGGTAATTACCGGAATGTACTGGCCGTACTAATACACATTAGCAGTTTGGGAATATATCATGGCTACACGTGCTAATGACAGTGCTTTAAACCCACGCCGTTGGGTTACGATCTGATTCGAAACTCGGGCTGTACATGTCATCATGTCATCTCGTTTACTTACGCCGCTTTAATTAACATCCAGCGTACGCAACACGGTTAACCAACACGCAGCATCTGGAACGCATCTGTTGAATCGCAAGGGTCTCGGACCAATTTGCATAATACTGTAAAAGCGGCAACATGTGCATTTATTAAAAGTGTGCGTTTACATTAACATTGACTGGAATAACGTCTAGACGTGCGGTTTATGTTCACCATCATCAGACGTTTAATACACAAGATCAGATATTTTGTTGTGTGAGGTACTAACTTTTGGCGGTGCTGGGATCCAAACAAAAAACCTGTAACAGGGTTAAACAAACAATTTAATTAGAGTTATTTATTCATTCATTCATTCATCTTCTACCGCTTTATCCGATCTTCCCTCGGGTCACGGGGAGTCTGTGCCTATCTCAGGCGTCTATGGGCATTAAGGCAGGATACACCCTGGATGGAATGCCAACCCATCACACACACACACTCACACACACATTCATACACTAGGGACAATTTTCCAAGGTGCCAATCAACCTACCGTGCATGTTTTTGGACAGGGGGAAACCGGAGAACCTGGAGAAAAAACCCCTGAGGCACGGGGAGAACATGCAAACTCCACACACACATGGCCGAGCCGGGAATCGAACCCGGACCCTGGCGGTGTGAGGCGAATGTGATAACCACTAAACCATCGTACCCCCTGAGTTATTTATTTCTTTATTTAATTCAATATCGCTTCAATTTAACGGGGCCGCGCATTTGTTCATCAACAGCCCTATAAAATATTCATCGCCGGGAATAGTTCTCCGAAACGTTTTACATCCTCATAAACTCCAGTTTTCATGCAAGTTCATCCCGTGTGCTGTTTTACCTACTTATGATGTTTCCCCAAGGCTAGCGTTCGGTCTAAAATCATTTGGAGCATTTTATTACAGTCCCGGTTCCCAGGAACATCCAGCGAGGGAGCGTATCCGAAACATCCGACCTAATGCATCACAACTCCTTATATAAGGTTAGCATTAGCATCACGGACAGCGCATCATCCATCATCGCGCACGCCGGGAAACTGGCGAAGAGATCCATCACCGGCTTGATATCTTGTTGTTTTTCATACCGGGGACAGAAAGCTGTCTCTATAGCATCAAAGAAAGTGAAATGAAATAATCCTATTTAGTCTTTTATATATATATATATATATAATATAGAGTGAATGTGCATAGAGTGATAGAGTGAATAGAGTGATTGTGGTATGATTCATAAAGTGAATGCGATTGTGGTTCGATGAGATATAAACATATACCATTCCGATAGCCTATTGGTTTGTACTCGATCCTTCGCACCTGCACATGACACAAGGCAAGGACATAACCGGTGTTACTGGTTATTTAATTCATTCATTCATTCATCTTCTACCACTTTATCTGATCTTCCCTCGGGTCACGGGGAGCCTGTGAATATCGCAGGCGTCTATTAAGGCAGGATACACCCTGGATGGAATGCCAACCCATTGCAGGACACACACACACACACACACACACACAATCACAATCACAATTTTCCAAGGTGCCAATCAACCTACCGTGCATGTTTTTGTACCGGGTTTTCAACCCGGAGAAAAACCCTCTGAGGCACGGGGAGAACATGCAAACTCCACAAACACATGGCCGAGACGGGAATCGAACCCGGACCCTGGCGGTGTGAGGTGAATGTGCTAACCACTAAGCCACCGTGCCCCTTGTGGTTATTTAATAAAAAATAATACACTTTTTAATTAAAAAAAAAAAAATTTTAAAAGGTTATTTCTCCACTACTGGCTCATTTATCAAATAAGTGCTTCAGGATTTACATTTACAGTATTTGGCAGAAGCCCGTATCCAGAGCGAATGAGCATTTGAGGGTTAAGGGTCTTGCTCAAGGGCCCACTAGTGGCAGCTTGATGGTGGTGGGATTTGAACCTACGACCTTGTCCAGAGACCAATGCCATAACCACAGAGCTACCACTTCCCTTGATTTTTACTAACACACAATGTATTATATTCCTAAATTATAATGCATTTATATGGGGATATAAATTTGGAATTAGGGTATAATAGTCGGGAGCCCCTAAAATGTACAATATTATTTACATTTAGTATTTTGTAATGTATTTTTTTAAAGCATATTATACCTTAATATATTTAATATACAAAACGGCTATCGTGGAAAAAATGATGATTCCATTTCCCCCATAGCTAGCATACACGGAAAACCAGCTTCATCTGTTAGCATTGCGCTCGTTTCCCGCTTGCGTTTAACCTCCTGTTTTAACCCCGTCTTTTTTTAAAATCCCATTTTCACCTGTTCGCAGAGAGCAAGCGTTTAAAAAAACAAAAAACAAAAACAAAAAACAATAATGAATGCGTCCTGTCTTGTGATACGTAGCTAGCATTAGCATAACGGAAGTAGCGCGATCCATCATAACGCGCATGAGATGAGGCGCGATCCATCACACAGCAACGCTAACATTTTTAGCATTCATCCCCGGTGATTAGCAGGAATCAGGAACAAAAGAGCTTCAGAGGGAAGCAGTTTATCAGAAGAAAAGAAAAGGAGAAAAAAAAAACGCTAGGACAAATGGGTAATTTTCTCACACACACACACACACACACACACACACACACACACACACACACACACACACACAACACACACACACACACAACACACACACCACACACAGACACACACACCAGATGCGTAGCAGGGGGATAAAGTTGAGCTGTGCTATTAAGCTATTTCCTGCTAGCGTAGCTTTTGCTTACATGCTGCTTTTTTTTTCGTGCTGTCGCTGCAGTCACTGTGATTAAACAAACAGAGCGAGTCATTTATTACAACACCGTAATTATTCATGTTGGTACCGCGGTACGCGCAGATTTATAGCTAATACAAATGTCACTGCATCTCCATACAGCTCTTGTTAAGTGCCACTTTGTGCGTGACACCGGGAAATAAATCCCGCTCTCGGCTAACTATATTAACAAATAAAAAAATCACTTGCTCATTGGATTCCTCCGTTTATGTTAATCTGCACAACAATTTCCTGACATCATATATACTGTATTATAGCAGCTATAAACAGCTTTTCCCTCACCGGACCCTTTGCGCCGTGACGCACGTATGACATGACGTACGTATGACCTGACATACGTTTGACGTGGTGTACGCATGGCGCGATGTACGTTTGACTTGGTGCATGTTTGATGTGATGTACGTGTGACGTGATGAACCTCTGGCATGATGTACGTTTTGACATACGCTGACCGTCATGCCGCTTGACCGTCATGTGACAATTCGCAAGAACATCACCCGGAGATCGGAAAGAGCCCCAAAAAACGTTCGCCAGAGTCTCCGCTGCACTCCGCCGTCATCCTGAAGAGGAAAATGCAGCAGGCTGTTTTGGCGCCGTCGACGGTGTTTGTTTACAATAATACGCTGCTCAAGGGCCCTCTAGTGGCAGCTTGGAGGTAGTGGTGGTGGGATTTGAACCTGAGATGTTCAGGTCCAGAGGCCAATATCTAAACCACTTACTAGCTCCCACTTCCCCGTCACCCGTGGAGAAAAAAAAAAAAAAGATGTTACTAGAAGTTTTTGAACTCATTTTTTTACGTCCATGTATTGTGATATAATATTTATTTATTTACTTCTTTTTTTTTTTAATTTGTGCAAGCATACATAGAAGTGGTTAGCACGTTCGCCTCACACCGCTAGAGTCCGGGTTCGATTCCCGTTTCGGCCATGTGTGTGTGGAGTTTGCATGTTCTCCCCGTGCCTCAGGGGGTTTTTCTCCGGGTTCTCCGGTTTCCTCCCCGGTCCAAAAACATGCATGGTAGGTTGATTGGCACCTTGGAAAATTGTCCCTAGTGTATGAATGTGTCTGTGTGTGTGTGTGTGTGTGTGTGTCCTACGATGGGTTGGCATTCCATCAAGGGTGTATCCTGCTTTAATGCCCATAGACGCCTGAGATAGACACAGACTCCCCGTGACCCGAGGGAAGATCGGATAAAGCGCTAGAAGATGAATGAATGAATGAACATAGGAGTTTTTGGAGTCCAGGTGTGTACAGGCTGGAAGGAAAGCATTCCAAGGACCAAAATCCATTCATTTAGCTGTCCATCATTGCTGGAAGCTCAGTGGTTACAGCATCAGCCTCTGGACTGGAAGGTCGCAGGATCAAATCCCACCACCACCACCACCAACCTGCCACTAGTGGGCCCTTGAGCAAGGCTCTTAACCTTCCATTGCTCAGTTGTAAGACGCCCTGGCGTCTAACATAAGGGCGTCTGACAAATGCCGTAATCATCACAATAATAATAATAATAATAATAATAATAATAATAATAATAATAATAACAATAATGCAATTTCCTACAGCGGAACGTGTAGTAACGGCTGGCGAAGAGCGTAGGATTGGCTGAATGCATTGCGTGAATACGGCGATAGATTCTGAACGAGACCGCTAGACTTTTCTAAATGCATGAGCAAACTGGATGAATGAATGTGGAAATGTGCTGACTCACTGGTGTCAGCTAGGCTGATCATTTGCATGCGGGTGGCACAGTTCTCCACACTTTCAACAAGGAGAGAGGGAGAGAGAGAGGAGAGAGAGAGAGAGAGAGAGAGAGAGGATAGACAATAGAATAGACAATATGGCAGAGGGAAATTCTTTCTTCATATTTCTTCGCAGCATTGTTAGAAATCCGAGGTCAGAACGCAGAGTCAGCAATGATACAGAACCCTTAGGAAGGGAAGGGAAGGCAATGGTGATGTGAGTTGATGCTTGGACCTCCTGATCTGTAAGTCAGGGAATTAATCATTGACTTACCTGTTCAGCCAGAGACAGACAGCCAAAGATAGATAGATAGATAGATAGACAGAGATAGATAGATATAGATAGATAGATATAGATAGACAGAGATAGATAGATAGATAGATAGATAGATAGATAGATAGATAGATAGATATATATATATATATATATAGATATATATAGATATATATATATATTATAGATATAGATAGATCAGATAGATAGATAGATAGATAGATAGATAGATAGATAGATAGAGATAGATAGATAGATAGATAGAGAGAAAGAGATAGATAGATAGATAGATAGATAGATAGCTAGAGATAGATAGATAGATAGATAGATAGATAGATAGATAGATAGACAGACAGACAGACAGATAGATAGATAGACAGAGATATATATATATATATATATATATATATATATATATATATATATATATATATATATATATATATATATAGACAGAGATAGACAGAGATAGATAGATAGATAGAGATTGATAGATAGATAGATAGATAGAGATATATAGATAGATAGGACAGAGATAGATAGATATATATATATAGATATATATATATATATATATATATATTATATATATATATATATAGATAGATAGATAGATAGATAGATAGACAGACAGATAGATAGATAGATAGACAGACAGACAGACAGACATAGATAGATAGATAGATAGACATAGATACATAGATAGATAGAATAGACAGATAGACTAGAGACAGACAGAGAGATAGACAGATAGACAGATAGATAGATAGATAGATAGATAGATAGATACTATATAATAGAAGATCAGATAGATAGACAGACAGAAGATAGATAGATAGAGATAGATAGATGAGATAGATAGATAGATAGATAGACAGATAGATAGAGAGAAATAGATAGATAGATAGATATAGATAGATAAATAGATAGATAGATAGATAGATAGATAGATAGATAGATAGATATAAGATAGACAGATAGACAGACAGACAAAGAATAGATAGATAGATAGATAGATAGATAGATAGATAGATAGATAGATAGACATAGATAGACGATAGATATATATATATATATATAGATATAATATATATATAGATATATATTATATATAGATATATAGGATATATATATATATATTTATATAGATATATATATATAGATAGATATATATATATAGATAGACAGAGATAGATAGATAGATAGATAGATAGATAGTAGATAGATAGACAGATAGATAGATAGATAGATAGATAGATATAGATAGATAGAATAGATAGATTAGATAGATAGATATATATATAATATAGATATAGATAGATAGCAGATAGATAGACATAGATAGATAGATAGATAGATAGATAGATAGATAGATAGATAGATAGATAGACAGACAGACAGACAGATAGATAGATAGACAGACAGCGATAGATAGATAGATAGATAGATAGATAGATAGATAGATAGATAGATAGATAGATAGATAGACATAGATAGATAGATAGATAGATAGATAGATAGACAGACAGACATAGATAGATAGATAGATAGATAGATAGATAGATAGATAGATTAGAAAGGATTAGATCAGATAGATAGATAGATAGATAGACATAGACAGAATAGACATAGATAAGATAAATAGATGACAGAAGACATATAGACAGACATAGATAGATAGATAGATAGATAGATAAATAGATAGAAATAGATGCAGTAGGCTACTGATAATGCATGACGGCATGACAGACAATTAAAAATAGACAGAAAGAAGTAGATAAATTGTCAAAGTTAACGCGTTATTAATTCATGCAAATTCACTTTACCGCCACTAATGTTATTAACGTGTGATTAACGCAGTATGCATTACTATGTGAGTGATCTGCTCCTTCACTCTGCGTCGTGTTGGCGAATGAACGAAAACCGAACAACAAAGAACAACAAATAAACAACAAATGAATAAAGAAACGTTCGGTGCATCCACTCACGCTTCCTAAATTTCCCCGAATTACGCCCCCTAGCTGCGCATTCACAACAGGAACGATCTCCTCACTATATTAGCGTATATTACCGTATGGAACCTTACGCAAGCGCATCGCATTCCCAAATCCGTATTACGCAATAAAGCGTATTTTTACTTTTAAGAACGCAATAAAGCGCTTCCGTATAACCTAAACACCGTATCACCAGTTTATATGGAAAAGCAACCGGAACACAATTCTTAAAGGAGCCACGTCCCATATTTTACACTTCAAAACAACATTGACATTGAAATGAACCAGAAATGAAAATTAAAAGAATAATTAATTCATTTAATAAATAAATAAATAAATTTATTTTTAATAAATTTAAATAACTTAATTAATTTAATAAATAAATACATTAAAATAAATACATTAAAATAAATTAATTAAAATAAAATAAATAACAGCGGTGGCTCAAAATCTAATCCGCCCGGCCGTTAATTAAAGTTTGCATGTTTTTCCTGTGCCTCAGGGGGTTTTCTCTCTGGGTTCTTCCTAAAAAAATTACGTTAGGTTGGATTGGCACCTTGGAAAAATGTCCCTAGTATGAATGTGTGTGTGGTGGGTGTGCCCCGATGTGTTCCTCCAATAAGGGTGTATCCTGTTTAATGCCCATAGAGCCTGAATAGGCACAGGCTCCCCGTGACCTGAGAAGATCGGATATAGCGGTAGAAGATAGAATGATGATGAATTGAAATAATCAATAATCCTTAATTAAAGGGAGAGATGTTGAGAGAAATGTATATAATTATAACATCTGTTACAGTTCGTTAGAGTATTAGAAACACGGAAAGTATTCATATTATCGGTACATTGAAAAACATGTGATTAATCACGATTAAATATTTGAATGGATTAACATTACCAACTTTTACTCTCATATATACCACATTCCATGTGTACAAGCTGCGAGTTTTGCTGCGGTCTGTGGACAAAGAGCTTTAATTACGACAAATAAAAAGAAACGCAGCACTATAGAGTAATTAGCGTTGTGTGTAATTAACGCCCTGTGAGGTGGAAAAGGCAACAGTGGCATAATAGCAAAGAAGTCATAATGACATTAAAGAAATACATATTAATAAACGGCTATTATAATCGTATTAAACATTTCTGCGCTTGTATAAGGGATTTGTGATTCAGGACCGTAATTACAGCTTCGGGATGGAATGTGAACGTGTGTGTGTGTGTGTGTGTGTGGGTGAGCTAGCTAGAATTATATATATATATATATATATATATATATATATATATATATATATATATTTCCCCTAATGAGCAAGCTGAAGGCAACAGTAGTGAGGGGGAAAAATGTCCTGCGACAAGACGAGGATGAAACCCTGAGTGGAACCAGAACTCATTCTCATCTGGGTGACACCTTATAGCGCAATTACAATTCATTTCTCTCCGATAACGTCGTACCGTATCGCCAAAAAACGCAATCGTGCTTTATAAGAAAGATAATCGGAGTCATTTTCCGGGGTCTGTTATAACACTTCAGACTGAAGTTATTAACTGTTCAGCGATTGAGTTCTTGAGTGTAAATTGTTTGCTGTTATTGCACTAGTCTTTTTTTATTTGTCGCAATAATCTATTTATTCCTCATGTGAATGAAAAAAATATAGATTTAAATGTATGGCATTATGGCGGACGCCCTTATCCATCTCATTGGTACAGCAGAGCCTTTCTGAGGGGCCCAGGAGCGCTAGTATGTAAATAATGAATAAGAACAAAGAACGCATAATTGCATTATTAAATTGCATTATTAAATTGCATTCATTTTTGCAGAAATAAATATTGAATAAATGGTTAATTGATGTTTTATTTGAATTATTTTATTTGAATAATTGTTAGGATCATCCGGTCTGGCGGTTTCAGGTTTCAGTGCTCTTGTTTTTGTTTTGTTTATTATTAAAGTTCTGTTGTTTTGCATCCCACCTTCGATTAGACTCACTCACTCGTCTGTCCTCTGACAAATAATATTTGAAATTTGAATCATATTTGAATAATTTATTAATTATTTGAACTCCCAATTATTGCATATATATATATATATATATATATATATATATATATATATATATATATATATATATATATATATCAAATATTTCAAATATATATATGCAATAATTGGGAGTTCAAATAATTAGTAAATTATTCAAATATTATTCAAATTTCAAATATTATTTGTCAGAGGCAAACTTCCCCAAAATGTGATTATTTATTTATTTATTTACTGCTCGTTTTGAAAATGTATTTATTATTTATTTAATTTTAATTTAATTTAATTTTTAATTAAAACCTCCACTCGGTCTCTCCACACCTCTGCCTTCTCTCCTGCTCTTTTCTCTTCCGATTGTATTCTTATTACTGGTGCGATGGATCACAAAACGCGGATTCACGGATCCGACCCTTTGTCGAATCAGCAAAAATAAATAAATAAATAAATAAACAAGTGGACTTTGTCTGTCCTATACTGGTCTGTCTGTCTATGTAACTGTCTCTCTTGCTCTACCTTGTGTGACCTGAACTGTCAGTATCCCTTTACTATACAATGTGTTTGTCTTGCCGTATCCTGCCGTATAGCTGTCTGTATATTTGTCCGTATCGGTCTGTCACCGGCTGTCTGTTTAGTTGTCAATATATGGACTGAAAGTTCGTGGACACCTGACCCACAGATTGGTATGTGCCCAGTTCACATCCCATACCTCATTTGCTCTTTTAATAACCTCCAGGCTCTTGGGAAGATACTGCGTACAAGCGGAACACAACTGGAATACTAAGTGCTGATGCTAGCATTCTGTGAAATACTGGTTTATCTGTCTGTCTGCGTTCCCCTGTCTGTCTTTATCTATATGCCCCGGTCTGTCTGCCTGTTTATAGATCTGTCTGACTAGTTAGTGTAACCTTAGCTGTCTGTCTGTCTGTCTGTCTTTATTTCTGTCTATACATGTTTGTCTTTCAATCTTATATATATTAAATCTTTCTCTCTCTCTCTCTCTCTCTCTCTCTCTCTCTCTCTATATCTCTATATATATATATATATATATATATATATATAGAGAGAGAGAGAGATAGCTAGGTAGGTAGGTAGGTAGATAGATAGATAGATAGATAGATAGATAATAGATAACACCAATATTTGAGTTTCACACCATTTTGTGTAGTACATAATCCCATATATATATATATATATATATATATATATATATATATATATATATATATATATATATATGTATATGTGTCCATATATATATATATATATATATGTGTGTGTGTATATATATATATATATATATATATATATATATATATATATATATATATATATATATATACAAGTTAAGACGCAGAGAAGCTCCTCTTACATAATAATAAGAATAAGTGCTTCATTTGAAATGTACAGATTTGAAATATAGAAATCTAGCTAAAAATAAATAAACAAACAAACAACGAAATAAATAAACGTCCGCGTTATTTTTTTGGCCCCGACCTAAAAAAGGCAATTCGTTTTTGTCTCGCTGTTACATTTTGCTTTGACAGTGTTCACGCAGCGAGCCCATAAAGCCGCTGTGCATCGTCGTGTCCTGCTATTCATCACCCGGTAAAAGCGGCGGCATCCTGAACTCGAGGCCACAAAACTCTGCCGCAACACACAAACACACACACACACACACACACAACAAATAAATAAATAAACAAATAAACCGAAGGAATGCTGGCCATGAGGAGGTGTTTAAGTGCTGGAAGTCCTGATGTCTTCTTTTCCGAACACACACACACACACACAACACACACACACACACACACACACACACACACACACACACACTGACTGACTGCTGATGGATGTAGCTGACCTTTAGTGTAGTGCTTTAGCTTCATCAGTTTTCTTCCCTGGAACAAATGTGTCAAGTGTTACAAAAGCTACACAGAGAGATATAAAAGGAGAAATCACTCAAAAATCAATCTGCGATTTAGAACACGCGACGAAATGATGCTCACGGTGCCACGCGGCTTTTCAGCTATACTACTATAACCCGTGCTACACGTCCTACAAACAAAAGTTGGACTGTCTTATTAATTGGATGCCTGGTGAAGGCGCTGAACTGGGGGAGGACAATTGCTAAAGAGAAGGACAGAGCGAATACAACAGCCTTAGGGTTAGTGTTGGGAGGAACTTGTGCTGACGCACACCGAGCGAAGCGTCTTAAGGACAAAAGTCAGACGAAGTGACAGTCAGTCATGAATAATGAAGAATATGAATCCGCTCTGATAGCTTACATCAGCAGACAGAGGGGAAAAGTAAAGAATGGACTGTATTTGCTGTCTTTTTGTTTTTCTCTGGGGGCACGGTGGTTTAGTGGTTAGCACGTTCGCCTCACACCGCCAGGGTCCGGGTTCGATTCCCGTCTCGGCCATGTGTGTGTGTGGAGTTTGCATGTTCTCCCCGTGCCTCAGCGGGTTTTTTTCTCCGGGTTCTCCGGTTTCCTCCCGGTCCAAAAAACATGCACGGTAGGTTGATTGGCACCTTGGAAAATTGTCCCTAGTGTATGAATGTGTGTGTGAATGTGTGAGTGTGTGTGTCCGGCGATGGGTTGTCATTCCATCCAGGGTGTATCCTGCCTTAATGCCCATAGACGCCTGAGATAGGCACAGACTCCCTGTGACCCGAGGGAAGATCGGATAAAGCGGTAGAAGATGAATGAATGAATGAATGATATATATATATATATATATATATATATATATAAATATATATAATAATCTTTATAAAAAAACCTTTAAAAAAAACTTTTTCCTTTTTTCAAGGTAATCGCCAAGTACAAAGTTATAAGTGCAGGTCCTCTTCTAGTATCTCCGCAGTATCTCTTTCTCATCTCCTTACTAAAAGTGCGCCTCCTTAATTATTTCGCTCAGCGCGCTAACCTTCGTTCGACGTTTTTTTTTTTGTTTAATCCATCTCGACTCCCCCTCTGACGCTAAGGATCATGGGTTACGTGAACGTTGTCGATTCCGCTTACCTCCGAAAGCGATTATCTCGTTTCCGTGAGCCACTGTGGACGTTTTCCGTTCAATGGTAATGTGTACCGATGGTTTTAACGATGATTCGTGGTGCTGTTGATTTCCACGCCACTCTGTTAAAGGAGACAGAAATAACACGTGGGACGAGTTTTCTTCTTATTGATGCAATCCGCTTTCACACACACACACACACACACACACACACACACGCACACACACACAAGCACAAGTGCGTGTGGAGGAAAATATCGAAATAAAATAAGAACGTTGATTTTTGGCTAAACTGATATTGCACCTCGCAGCGGAGCCGATCGATACGACTTTATGGCTTTCGGAGCGAGGCTTTAAATAGCACAGGCAGGTAGAAAAAAAATCGTATTAAACGCACGAACACATGCAAAAAAAAAAACCAAACACTTTTATTACGCTGTTTTTAGGGCCTGATTTAACTCGCCCCTGTCGCCTTTCACATCGAGTCGGATTTGAAATAGCGCCAGCCGAACAAACGGCGGCTCAGTGGGAAGCTCCAAGGTTCCAGTTTAATCTTCTCCAGTTTCCTCCCACCTACAGTACAGTGGATATATAAAAAAAATATTTCAAATATATAGTTTAGATTAGATTCAACGTTACTGTCACTGTCACTGCACATGTGGGTACGAGGCAACGGAATGCAGTTAGCATCCAACCAGAAGTGAAATAAATAGTCAGAATATCACAATAAATAATTTGCATATACACAATATAAGGAAATCAATGGTCATTTGCATTAAAAAAACAGTAAAAAAATTGGGATGTAATACAGTGAGAGTAAATGATCAGTGAAAATATAGGATAATTTGCATATGTAAACAGTGCAACGGTACATGGGGGAGGTAATGTAGTGAGTAAATGAGCAATGATTATATATATATATATATATATATATATATATATATATATATATATTATATATATAGATATATATAATATATAAACATTATTTGCAAACAATACACATATGTAAACTGTACACAGAAGGGTTATATATATATATGGCTGTAAACAGGCTGTAGGGTAAACGCTGTTTCTGAACCTGCTTGTCCGGGTCCGGAGGCTTCTGTAGCACCTCCTAGAGGGCAGGAGGGCAAAGAGCCTGTGGGTAGGATGAGAGAAGTCCTTTATGATATAGACAGTAATAAATTTTTTTTCATGTAGTATTATAACAAATAGACATTCAGATGGGAGAAAAGAGAGGTTTAATAATAATAATAATAATAATAATAATAATAAAAACAGGGGGCGCGGTGGCTTTAGTGTTTAGCATGTTCGCCTCACACCACCAGGGTCCGGGTTCGATTCCCGCCTCGGCCATGTGTGTGTGGAGTTTGCATGTTCTCCCCGTGCCTCAGGTGGTTTTTCTACGGCTTCTCCGGTTTCCTCCCCCCGGTCCAAAAAAAAAACATACACGGTAGGTTGATTGGCACCTTGGAAAATTGTCCCTAGTGTATGAATGTGTGTGTGTGTGTCCTGCGATGGGTTGGCATTCCACCCAGGGTGTATCCTGCCTTAATGCCCATAGACGCCTGAGATAGGCACAGGCTCCCCGTGACCTGAGGGAAGACCTCCTAACTTTCATGTTGAGGTTATTTAATACGTTTTCGCATCAATAATCGACAACCCTGTCATTTTTACACTGCGAGTGTTTGTATATTTTTACCTCCAGTCTACAGCAGCACGTCTGCGTCTATTAAACGGATGTTACCGTGATAATGCGCTCAACTGGAGATGAATGGGCGGCTAAATGAATGCACCACCTTTCCGAATTCATCATGCGTCGGACGCAATTTTGTGCAAATTTACCGAACAAAGTGTTACACGTAATCTTACGAAGGCGCAGCCATTTCGCTTCACGCGTTCGCAGGCGCGAATTAAGGCGGCGAGCGACAGGCGGCTAATGAAGATGGAACGCGGGCTTTAAACCCATTCGCTCGCGTTAAGGTTAAACTCCAGTGTGTTTCGCCTGAATCTGCGTGTGTGTGTGTGTGTGTATGCATTTACCACGAACGGTGTTACCAAATGTTTACCTCCAATTCGCACTGATAATGGAACTATGTCAATAAGTGTTGCTTTTAAACGAAACAATTTTTGCCTGCCCTGTGCGTTACTTAAAGTGGGTTGTGTATTGATGAAGCTGTAAATGAAGTGCGGAATTGCTCCTTTTTTCCGCCGTGCGAGTTTGCGAACCCTTCGTGAAAGTGTAAAAGAACCAGCATTGCAGTTCATGTCTCAACACAGACCTCTTTCAACCTGCATGTCTTCCCTCACCACATCCATAAATTAACATGTTATTAACACATTAACACTAATGATATTACCGTGTGATTAACGCAGTGTGCATTACTATGTGATTGATCTGCTCCTTCACTCTGCATTGTGTTGACGGATGAACGAAACCCGAACAACGAATAAAGAAACGTTCAGTGCATCCACTCACGCTTCCTAAATTTCCCCGAATTACACCTACTAGCTGCGCATTCACAACAGGTACGATCTCCTCACTATATTAGCGTATATTACCGTATGGAACCTTACACAAGCGCATCGCATTCCCAAATCCGTATTACGCAATAAAGCGCATTTTTACTGAATGCAATAAAGCGCTTCCGTATAACCTAAACACCGTATCACCAGTTTATATGGAAAAGCAACCGGAACACAATTCTTAAAGGAGCCACGTCCCATATTTTACTCTTAAAGAGTTTTCTATAACAATAAATACAGACTAAATGTGGAATGTTTACGCTCTACAAATCTTTATCCATATATCCGTGTTTTTTCCACAGGTTATTAAAAACAGACTTTCACTTTTCTTCCCCATTTATAGCTTTGAAATCGCTGATAAAAGTCCAAAATTCTTTTCTTTTCCATTACTCTGTCCTCTTCATGTTCGGTCAGGATAATGCCGGTGTCTAATGCAGGTGTATATTACCGTATGGAACCTTACGCAAGCGCACATCGCATTCCCAAATCCGTATTACTGCAATAAAGCGCATTTTTACTGAACGCAATAAAACGCTTCCGTATAACCTAAACACCGTATCACCAGTTTATATGGAAAAGCAACCAGAACACAATTCTTAAAGAAGCCACATCCCATATATATATTATATATATTATATATATATATATATATATATATATATATATATATATATATATTTATGTCCTGGATATTTCCTCATATTATTTTTCTAGGG
>JACRUU010000029.1:1661187-1663687 GCA_030449085.1 Kryptopterus vitreolus | reverse complement strand
TGGTGATGCAATCCATAGATTGTTCCAGACGAGCGGTGCTACAAATTGACAGGTAGATATTGAGGAATTCGGATTGGATCATTCTTGAATGATATTGTCAACGTGCAGGCAGCCGTACACCTTGACAAGATATAGAGTGTGACGGAAGAACAGACTGACAACCGAAGGAGGGAAGACAGGATATATAGTCGCAGAAGGATTCGTGTAGAGACAGATGTACACATATCTTTCAACCTTTTTGTGTGTTACTGCTTGTTTGATGCAGCAGAGAAAGCTAGCATGGTGGGCTACAACAAGCACTTATGAGCTAATAGCCCCAGGCTACATGATAATGACTAGCAATTCAAAACAAGATAGGCCATAATTTCTCTCGATGAGGAAAGAAGAACTCTTATTTGGCTTCTGTAGAGGTGTGTAAATTAGAGGTGTGTAAATTAGAGGTGTGTAAATTAGTCTGTAGAGGTGTGTAAATTAGAGGTGTGTAAATTAGTCTGTGTGTGTAAATTAGAGGTGTGTAAATTAGTCTGTACATTAGTGGAAGCTAGAGAAAGCAATTTTTCTACAGTAGTTTGCTGATTAAATGATGTTATAATTATATACATTTACCTCAAAACCGCTCCCTTAATGACAGATTTTTAATTATTTAATATTTATTTTACTTGGGGAATTATTCTTTTAATATTAATATCATGATAAGTAATTACAATGTTACCTTTTAGTTGTTTAGTGTAAAAATATGGGACGTGGCTCCTTTAAGATTTCTGTTCCGGTTGCTTCCCATGTAAAACTGTTGATACGTTATTATATATATATATATATATATATATATATATATATATATATATATATATATATATATATATATAATAATAATATATTAAAAATATATATATTTTTTTATTTTGTTGCATTTCCATATATTACATTAATTAAAGAAAATGACTGAAACAAACAAATCTAATGTAATATTTTTCATTCATTCTTTTGGTAATACAAAATGTATATATATATATATATATATATATATATATATATATATATATATATATATATATATATATATATGTGTGTGTGTGTGTGTGTGTGATGTGTGTGTGTTAAAATTGTCTACTTAATTTTTGATATAATTTTTGATAATTTTTATTTATTTATTTGTTTGCTTCGAAATGTGCAATTGTCAGGATGTTCCAGGGTTTAACAGAAATTCTTGAAGCTGTACATAAAATGCGAAAGGATCAACATCGCCAGCGACGATTCGATTCCGCGCTTATGCGGAATAAAATCCGAATTTTATAACACACTACAGATTGTATATCTAGCTTACTGGCCACAGCGACACTGCGCTAACACTAGATTCATGTTATACCCATGTTGTGATTGTTGTGTATGTTATATGTGTTTGCCAGTCATAGAAAACCGCCATAGGAAGCGTTTGGGTTACTTTTAACAATAATCCCACACAGTCAGTAAATTCTAACACGTTCTCTACCCTAACATCTGGGTAAATATTCCCCTTTGGCAACCATCCTATTTGTTCTGCTTGCAACCCAATATAAGTCTTTTTTTGTGTGCCAGAAATGAAGTAGTTTGAAGTGCAGGACATGCGTGGGCCCCTTGCTCTGAGGCACCCAGATGGGCTAAGTGTGGGCTGCTCGAGTCGAGTCGAGTCAGCAGGGGGAGTGGTTAAGTGCCGGGTTAGGAATGGAGAGCGGCACTGGAGACAATGAGTGGTAAGGATCAAACACCTGTGCATAATTTCCATTAATGAGCGTTCTCCGTTCCAGAGAGCACAAAAGGAGAGAAACAAAAGTCGACAGGAAAAAAAGAAAGAAAAGAAAGGGAACATGCAGAGCGTTCAGTGTGCAATTACGTGTCCTGAATCGAGAAGTAAATGTAAAAAATTTCTTTTTTTCCCCCTTTTTTTTTTCATTAAACCGTCGTGCATTTCTTTGTTGGACGTTCCATGAAACAGAACCACACGAGCACCTGTTTACATTTTTTCAACTTCGTTCTCCTGCATCTCCTGCCATGTGTGCCATAATTCCCTTGGTGATTGGTTAACGGAGCCGTTCATTTTAATATTGCGTTCGTATTCAATTCGTCCATTTATCAAATGGATTTCATGTCGTTATTCATTCATATTTGTTAACCATTGTTAATCAAATTCAAACGAACCCAAAGGCAAACTGCATTTATTCATTCATTCATTCATTCATATTCTACCGTTTTATCCGATCTTCCCTCGGGTCACGGGGAGTCTGTGCCTATCTCAGGCGTCTATGGGTATTAAGGCAGGATACACCCTGGATGGAATGCGAACCCATCGCAGGACACACACACACACATTCATACACTAGGGACAATTTTCCAAGGTGCCAATCAACCTACAGTGAATGTTTTTGGACCGGGAGGAAACCGGACAACCCAGAGAAAAAACCCCCTGAGGCACGGGGAGAACATGCACAAACTCCACACATGAGGCGAATGTGCTAACCACTAA
>JACRUU010000029.1:1618687-1656187 GCA_030449085.1 Kryptopterus vitreolus | reverse complement strand
AAGAATCTCTGTCCAGGCTAAAAAAACATCTGAACAGGTCAAAGAGTAGGACCATAAATGAAATCCATAAGTAGTGGGCACAGTGGCTTAGCGGTTAGCATCTCCGCGTTCGATTCCCAACTCTGCCATGTGTGTGTGTGTGTGTGTGTGGAGTTTTGTTTTTTATAAAGTATACACAATTGTGTGTTGTTGGTGCAGGACAAACATTATTTGGCATCTGGTATTTAGAAGCATTTCTCTATACTAAAAACCAACATTCTGGTATTTATTAGTGGCGCTTGCAAAAGCATCACTATTATAATCTCACTCTTTCTTCTGTCAAATTTTTGGCGCATAACTCGTCCCGCAGTTTTTGTCCGATCCTCACGAATCATACTTCATATCGTGCGGCCCGATGGTGTGAGGTGTGCTATTACTTTTATAAGGAATGACTCTTTGGAATTCCCAACCCGGGGCCAAAAAGTGGGATTTTTTCCCAAAGAAAATTAATGGGGCCGATTGTTGTGCCTCACAGATTGGCCTGTGAGCATCCGACATGCACATATAGCAAATCCAATCGTAGGGGATCTGGAGTGGATCACAATTACATACCTCCCGAACCCCACACACACATTTGGAATTTCAGGAAATCTGCGACATTCCGGCTCCATAGAGAATGAATAGGGAAATTTGACCGTCCGCTGTTCGGCCCGTGTTCGACATATCCACTCGTAGGTGAGATGGAGTAAATCGCGACAATATGATATGAAAATATGACTGCTGCATGGCATCACATAGCCGCAAACGTCAAAAATCTGCTAAATGGCAAAACCAAGACACAGGGTCATGTGACATGTCTAAACGCTCAGCACATCGACGGGAGTCGGACGCTGGATAATGTGATGTCACGGGCATCACTGGCCCCGTCTCCTCTTTAAAAAATGCCCAAAAAAGCCCAAAATGTCTAAACACTCGTCTCTCCAAACGAGCGAGCATTTTCCATCGCTAAATATTAACCGGACCAGACTCTAAGGGGTGCATCGGCAAACATCACTAACATTTTCTTAAGTTAACTAAGTACTATGACTATTATATGCTTAATCATACATGAATTATTTACCAAATGATTACAATTTAGTTCCTCACTGTGACATGTTTAAAGTGTTGCTATACAGTATCTGTGTGTGGTGTGTGTGTGTGTGCGTGTGTGTCCTTCGTGCAGGAATATCTTTATTTGTGCTGTATAGCAGGATATAGTGACTCGCCTGTTCATTTTATTGTACTGTTTATTGAGCTCCACATCATTTCACTGGCTGCTTTTAGAGGTCAGAGTGACTTTGGTTCGGCGTAGACGCACACAATCGCACACATATACAGACTGACACACACACACACACATTCTGAAAGAGCTATTTAGCAAAGCAAGGCTAAATTCAACATGACAGCTGACCCCAAGTTGAATAAAGCACTGCAGGATGGTATCGCAGAAGAAGATATTAAACGTTTCTCCTAATCGGCAGTGTAACATATTATTAGTCGTTGTGCTTCGATTAAAGAATAATGTATATTTTTTTTAACTTTTAGGATAATATCAATGAACATACTAATATACTAATTATGTATTTTTTAATACTAATATTTATTAATAATATTTTCTTAATTATTGGGTGTCATACTACATGTAGCAGGCAACGTCTCACATTGACACACACACTAGGGACAATTTTCCAAGGTGCCAATCAACCTACCGTGCATGTTTTTGGACACGGGAGGAAACCGGAGAACCCGGAGAAAAACCCCCTGAGGCACGGGGAGAACATGCAAACTTCACACACACACAAACACACATGGCTGAGGTGGGAATTGAACCCACAGGCTCCCCCTGTGAATAAAGTGTGAGAAGATGAATGAATGAATGGACTGTATATTTGTGGACTCCTTTTGAGCTCTTAACCCTTTGTAGATGCAAAATTATTCATTCATCTTCTATCGCTTTATCCGATCTTCCCTCAGGCCCTCAGGTGTCTATGGGCAATAACGCAGGATACATCCTGGATAGAATGTCAACCCATCGCAGGACACACACACACACACACATTCATACACTAGGGACAATTTTAAAAGGTGCCAATCAACCTACCGTGCATGTTTTTGGACCGGGGGAGGAAACTGGAGAACACGGAGAAAAACCCCCTGAGGCACAGGGAGAACATGCAAACTCCACACACACATGGCCGAGACTGTAATCGAACCCGGACCCTGGCGGTGTGAGGCGAACGTGTTAACCACTAAACCACCGTGCAATCTAGCCACTTTTGTGTGTGTGTGTGTGTGTGTGTGTGTTTGTGTGTGTTGTCCATCGCAGAAAGCCACATTGTGCTGGTAAAGTGCCTTAATAGCAAACTCGCGCTTCTGAAAGAGTTGCTCCGTCTGTCTACGGCTGATGGAGACAGAAGCATGGTGGGCTGATCAAAGGTCAGTGTATTACTCACGCAGTTTGAAAAGAGCTCCTCGAAAATCTCCGTGCCGGACGGCGATGCGTAAGCATGACTCACCTTTTGCTCCTGAGTCACGAGTATCGATGCATGTAAACACCTTCATAGTTGTTGTACAGTTGGAACGAAGTGAGGAGTGTTGACCATGCTGCATGTCATGTTTTGTTTCGGGTTTTTTTTCTCTGGGTCTGCAGAGACTCGTCGCAGTTGTGTGCGTGTTTGGGAAATAGCTATAAATGTCCCGATAAAACTGTATCTAGGAAATAATTACCAGACAGAGCAAATAAAAGCATCACATATGGCATGTTGTGGAGCTGAAGCAACAAATTCATTTCCCGAGTCATGCATCGTTTTCGAAGAAACCTTAAACTCAATTTCACTCAGTGGATATAAAGCTGTAATTAAAGCCTTTTATGCTTTTATTATTCCATTTGTCAAGATAGATATTGAGATATTGGCAGATTAGACTTTATTTACATCGGTTTAAATGGACATTTACGCTAGAAATGAGAATTTTGTGAAAATCCTATATATTCGAAAAAATTAAAATAATGCTAATAAGTATTCTAATCATTTATTCAAAATAAAAACTATATATATATATAATATATAATATAAATATATAATATATATATATATATATATATATATAATATATATATAATAAATGAAGGCTCTGGAATTCTTATAAATGCAGGTGAAACAAAGCAAGATTAATTTTTGGGTAATTTTAGGGGTCACTGATTGGTGCTTGAGGGACTCGGTGGTTTAGTGTTTAGCACGTTCGCCTCACACCACCAGGGTCCGGGTTCGATTCCCGTCTTGGCCATGTGTATGTGGAGTTTGCATGTTCTCCCCGTGCCTCAGGGGGTTTTTCTCCGGGTTCTCTGGTTTCCTCCCGGTCCAAAATACATGCACGGTAGGTTGATTGGCACCTTGGTGTGTGAATGTGTCCAATCCAAACTTATTCTGGCCTTCAGTGTTGATGTGCCTCATTACCACCGTCACATCTATAAAAGCCATCAATGTTAAAAAAGAAATGCAGTATAAAACAGCACTGCATTACAGACAGGAACCTCATACAGTGAAAAACAGTTTGAATTTAAAGCAAATTCTATTTTTGTTTGTGTGCAAATTCGTTCGCCTCACACCGCCAGGGTCTGGGTTCGATTCCCGTCTCGGCCATGTGTGTGTGGGGAGTTTGCATGTTCTCCCCGTGCCTCAGGGGGATTTTTCTTCTCTGGGGTTCTCCGGTTTCCTCCCCCCGGTCCAAAAACAAGCACAGGTAGGTGGATTGGCACCTTGGGGGAAATTGGCACCTTGGAAAATTGTTTTGGAATGTGTCCTCGATTGTGTGTGTGGTGTGTGTGTGTGTGTGTGTGTGTGTGTGTCCTGCGATGGGTTGGCATTCCATCCAGGGTGTATCCTGCCTTAATGCCCATAGACGACTGAGATAGACACAGACTCCCCGTGACCCGAGGGAAGATCGGATAAAGCGGTAGAAGATGAATGAATGAATGAAAAACTACGGTTTCAAAGGTGACCTTTTTGACAAACTATCCAACTTTTCCTAAAAAGTCCCGTTTTGGAAATGTGCTTGTAAATTTTGCCGGCAACAAACAAATCGATAGCGGCACACACACATGCCTTCGAGCGCCATCGACTAGTTATCTGAAAGCAACCGTTAATTGAATTGCGAGCTGCAGGGAGGTGGCAGCGTCTGGCGTGAAGGGCTTACGGCTGATACTTTTAACCACGGAGATCTGTAACTTTATCTAACACCCGGGTTGTGCTTTGTAAAAATGTACAAAGTAAATAGATTACTGAGGAAAAATGTATTACATATTCATTCATTCATTCATTCATCTTCTACCGCTTTATCCGATCTTCCCTCGGGTCACGGGGAGTCTGTGTCTATCTCAGGCGTCTATGGGCATTAAGGCAGGATACACCCTGGATGGAATGCCAACCCATCGCAGGACACACACACACACACACACACACACACACACACCACACATTCATACACTAGGGACAATTTTCCACGGTGAAAATTGCAACCTACCGTGCATGTTTTTGGACCGGGGGAGGAAACCGGAGAACCCGGAGAAAAACCCCCCTGAGGCACGGGGAGAACATGCAAACTCCACACACACACATGGCACACACATGGCATGGCACAAACATGGGGAACACAAAACGCTGGGGGGAGGCGGGAATCGAACCCCCAACCTTGGAGGTCTGAGGTGAAGTTATATACAGAAAAAAAAGTAATATATATATACATGTATATATATATATGTATATATATATATAATATATATAGGTATATATATATATATATATAATTATATAGGGTTTGATAACCATTAGAATGTGATACCCTATGTGCACTTCATGAACGTCATGTGATACACAAAAAATTATAATAAAACATTTTTCTATTCATTTTCAAAGCCAAAATACATTTTCCAGGCATTTTTTTTCTTTCCACGTGTTGTCAAAGTATTTTTTTTATTTTTGGGGGATTTTACTGGCAGCGTTGTGTATCTGTCTTTCTTTCCCACACACACACACACACACACACACACACACACACACACACACACACACACACACACACACACACACACACCACACACACACACACCACACACATCACACTACACACACACACATACTGTATATACACGAGCACACAGTTTGCCGAAAGCATCCTTTGTGGAATAAACAGAGCGCAGCACTAACAAGAGGCCCGCGGCTCCTTTGTAACCCCGTTTCACTCGAAAATCCGGTCGGAATTCCGCGTAGAACGATTTCACGTTGGCGTCCAAAATCAATTTGTGATTAAAGTCGTCCTTTTAAAGTGCATTAGGCCTCGTTTAGGCCGAGCGGATTTAACTATCAGGTGCTCGCATGAGCATTTACATACAACATTTTATATTCATAAAAAAAAAAAGGAAAAAGTACAATTTTGGATTGCAGTAAAATAAACAATAATAATAATAAAAACAGGGCATGGTGGCTTAGTGGTTAGCACGTTCGCCTCACACCGCCAGGATCCGGGTTCGATTCCCGTCTCAGGCCAAGTGTGTGTGTGGAGTTTGCATGTTCTCCCCGTGCCTCAGGGGTTTTTTTTCTCCGGGTTCTCCGGTTTCCTCCCCGGTCCAAAAACATGCACTGGTAGGTTTGATTGTGGCACCTTGGAAAATTGTCCCTAGTGTATGAATGTGTTGTGTGAATGTGTGTGTGTGTGTGTGTGTGTTGTTGTGCCCTGTGATGGGTTGGCATTCCATCCAGGGTGTATCCTGCCTTAATGCCCATAGACGCCTGAGATAGGCACAGACTCCCCGTGACCCGAGGGAAAATCGGATAAAGCGGTAAAAGATGAATAAATGAATGAATCCTCAGGATATTCCTTGGTTGTGACCCGGAATTGAGCTATTGGTTGCTATTTTTATTTATTTATTTATTTAGCTGATTTACAGAAACAGGTTTTGTGCTAGAGGAGATTCTTCACTACAGCTCCAGATGCAGTGCCAAGTGAACAGAGGCCCTTTAGCATGATGCTGTAACCTGCACTGTGCTCCACTGTATGGACAAGGATGGGAAGTCTTGTTTTGCACCAAACACATCGTCGGGAATCGCAGCTAAAAGTTGTAGCACGGTTTCATCAGAACACGACTCGGATCGCTCACAGTTTGGCGTCAGATTTTACATCCCAACTTTAACAGGTTGGGTGGAATTTTTTTTTGTATATATAATAAATACACCTCACACAGCCAGGGTCCGGGTTCGAATTCCCGTCTCTTCCATGTGTGTGTGGAGTTTGCGTATGTTCTCCCCATCCTCAAGGGGGTTTTTTTCTCCGGGTTCCCCAGTTTCTTCCCCGGTCCAAAAAACAAGCACGGTAGGTTTTCATTGGCAACCTTGGAAAATTGTATGAATGTGTGTGTGCCCTGTGATGGGATTTGGCATTCCATCCAGGGTTATCCTGCCACAATGCCCAGGGTTCCGGGTTCGATTCCCGTCTTGGCCATGTGTGTGTGGAGTTTGCATGTTCTCCCTTGCCCCTGTGCCTCAGGGGGTTTTTTCTTCGGGTTCTCCGGTTTCCTCCCCCCTGGTCCAAAAACATGCACGGTAGATTGATTTGCACCTTGGAAAATTGTCCCTAGTGTATGAATGTGTGTGTGAGCGTGTGTGTGTGTGTGCCCTGTGATGGGTTGGCGTTCCATCCAGGGTGTATCCTGCCTTAATGCCCATAGACACCTGAGATAGGCACAGACTCCCCGTGACCCGAGGGAAGATCGGATAAAGTGGTAGAAGATGAATGAATGAATAATAAATGTCATCAGAACCGCTGACTAATATTTATAATCGCGGCTGTCAATAAATTCTGAAATGAATCGTTAAATATTAATTAATCGCAACTTTAAATGAATTAAATATTTTTTTTTCTTTTTTTGGAAATTAATTTTTTTTTGTTAATTCCAAATGTTGTCACTAGAAATATAACATAGACACTTTTTTTGTGTGTTTTTGTTTTGTTGGGTTTTCCCATTGTGTGGTGTGTGTGTGTGTGTGTGTATGTGTGTGTGTGTTTCTTACTAAACCCTCTAGCAGTGTGTCAGAATGAAGAAACACACTCAGGCCGATTAAACTTCCTCACTTACCTTCCAGGTTCTATAAAAGCCACCATGTCTTCCCACGCCGAGGCTTCGGCTGTTTAGAGGGTACTTTATTTCGCACCACTCGAGGAAAACGCTCAGCGGCCGGATGAATAATGACTTGGGGTCGGATTTAATCCTGATACAGCATCAACGCTGCACAGCTGCTGCTTTATGGGGCGCTTTTTTATTTTGCCACTCGTGTTCTGTCCACTGCACACTTTCCACTTCTCCATGCCGGTGAACTCAACATTATATTCGGTTCATTCATCACAAATATTAATGTTTTAAACATTTGATATATATATATATATATATATATATATATATATATATATATATATATATATATATATAATAATCTCGATTAATCGCAAGATTGCCATGAGTTAACTCATGATTAATTGCACATTAATTGCAAAAAAACATTTCTAATACTCTAACTAACTGTAACAGATGTTATAATCATATACATTACTATAAAATCTCTCCCTTTAATACAATTATTGTTTATTTAATATTTATTTTACTCTGGAAATTATTATTCCAATATATATTTCTTGTTCATTCCAATGTTACTTTGTTTAGCTTCGTTTAGTTACTTTGTTTTTTGGTTGTTTAGTGTTGGTTAAAATATGGGACGTGGCTCCTTTAAGAATTGTGTTCCGGTTGCTTTTCCATATAAACTGGTGATACGTTTAGGTTATACATAAGCGCACTGGTTTAGACTTTAGTTTAGTGCCGGCTTTGCCGGAATCTGCAATTCCGACTGTTGGAAAAATCGCCCTCTGTAAATGCTGATGTGGGATACACTGCACGTCTAGTGGCGGGATGCCGTCACGACGCGTTCGCGGGTAACATGGTCGCATGCATTGTGGGAGATGCTCCCATCTGTCGGATGAGATTTCACACTTGGTTCAGAGCATAATACACAAATGCAATCCCAATTAATTTGCCCATGCAGTATTCTAAATATCTAACATATAAATTCTCGTCTCTGGTTATATAATATATAACCCGAGACGTATTCTTGTATACGCTGCTTCTACAGCATGTTAAAGTTGGAGTTTTAATCCAATCAGTTTACTTCCATTACTTACCATTATTTTCCATTATTAGGGCATTACTTACGCCCTGTAGCAAAAAGTACACAATAATGAAGCTTTCATCAATCCGATTTGATTTAGTGACAATGCAGGGATACAAAAAGATCAGCATTTTCCCGCCCTTTGATTGGATCGCCAGAGAGCACACACTAATCACACCACATCTGTAGCAAAATGCACCAGGTTTTATATATATATATATATATATATATATATATATATATATATATATATATATATATATATATATATATATATATATTCATGTAGATTTACTTTTTTTTTTTCATTCCGCAATGATTGACCGAGGAAAGCAAATTGATTTGCAGATACACTCACAAGGACATTTGGAAGACGGACTCCTCAAGAAAAGTGTAAGGGAATGTTGGCCGAAACAGTTTTTTTTCATGGATCATTCATCATTTCCTTTCCTGTCGAAATTGCACAAAAAAAAAAAACATACAATTTTCCTTCATTTCGAATCCTCCGGAATACCAGAGGACATTTTACGAGGTTAATATCGATGCTTTTTCTTTACATGATTCGGGTATTCGGGTGCTAACAGCTGTGGCTCCAATGAAATGCATTTGTGTTCATTGTTTTTTTATGTGGTGCAGCGCTCTGTTATAGTACGTATTTTTTTTCTTTCTATAATATCCATCATTTCTATAACCTGGGCGTCTTAATGATATTAAGAGGTGGATTGATTTTAAATAGGACGCCGCCGAAAACCCAGGTGTGAAATATACACAATCTAATAATGATTGACAGTGGAATGTACGATATCTGAGAGATGTGGATGGGACGCTTGAGACAGGTATCACGAATTCCATAATACGAATATCCATAATAATAACCTGGGGAAATGAAATACAGAACATTAGTGGTTTTACTAAGACATCAATTTATTAACTTTGCACATCACAGAATATTAAACAGTACTACCTACATTGTTTTTCCCACCATTAGTTTAGTGGTTAGTTGGTTGGATTTGAATTATAAGCTTGTTAGTGGTGGATTATCTGTTGATTTGAAGGTCAACATGTTTATTTACCTCAGTCAGGGGTTTCTGTGGCAGAACCGGTAAGGTTGATTGCTTTTGATATGCGGCAGGTCAAACTTTTTACCACCAGTACATTTCTTAGACTGCAAAATAAACAAACCTCTTGGCGTTTACTTTGTTCCATTGTTGAGTTTTCAAATGTGCCTCCGGAGGCATCTTCTAGACCCTCAAAACAAGATGTCCTACACCAGGGGTGTCCAAACTTTTTGTAAAGAGGGCCAGATGTGGTGAGGTGAAACTATGTTGGGTGCGGCCATTCAGTCTGACATTCCTTGAACATTTAAATTAAATGCAAAATAACAAATGAATGATTTTTTTTTTTATTGCAAATGACAGACTTTTCAATTCTTCACTCATTAAACAAATAAATCTAAACAAGTTTTTACTCAAATGACTTTGTCGTTCATATTTTAAGGCCATACAAAACTTAAGAAAACGTTTAGGAAGATTAAACATATCATAACATTATATATTATTCACTATAAAATGGCAACCTCTACATCCAAACCATGTGAATAGGAAAACAACACTAACATTGATCTTATTCTGAAGTACAAAACGAGGGCAGATAAAAAGTTATTTTATTTTGCCTTAATTGATGAATACAGTGAAATTTTATAGCTTTGCCTCCTTCTTCTCTGACCTTTACATTTACATTTGCAGCATTTGGCAGACGCCCTTATCCAGAGCGACTTACAACTGAGCAATTGAGGGTTAAAGGCCTTGCTCAAGGGCCCACTATTGGAAGCTTGATGGTGGTGGGGTTTGAACCCACGATTTTCTGGTCCAGAGGCCAACATCTTAACCACTGGGCCCTACTCCTACCCCACCTACATTTACGCGAGAGTGTGGCTACAGGTGTTCTGGTGAAATCTAAAATAGCTTTTTTTGTATTCTTGTATTTTATACTGTTGGTCAACAGTGCTGGCGGGAAGCATATTATTGATTTTATGACGGAGACTGCGGGCCAGGGGAACACTGGCCGCATTTGGCCTCCGGGCTGGACATTTGGACATCCCTATTCTACACAATCCCATGATTTTTATCTTGAATATTATCCAGGGGTTAAACCTGCAGGCCTTTGGAATCCTTTGGAATCGAGAGAAAGCTTTCGTCACACCATAAGAAAAGCACATGCTCACAGTTGAACGTTTTACATAACGGGAAAAATAATAAAATAAAAACAGGTCACGTCCTCAATCTGAACATGAACTCGGCACAACCCCACAGCTTGTCTTTGAAGCTTTTGTGCCTGGCGTTTTCGCACCTCACGCGCTTGCCTTTACTTTCTTTAACCCTGTAAATCAATGTCAGATCGAGAGAAAGAAAAACGCTCGGCTGAGTAAAAGGTTTTCATCCACTTTCCCTTCAACTCCTGACTTTACCATAAATACGCCGCGATGGAACGAGCCGTGCCGTAAGAGATGGGTGGGCTGCAGCCAACACCTGGAGTCGATCGGCTTTCCTCTACTTTAATCAGCGTGGATTAAAATCATATCTCACAGCATAACCTTGTGCTCGAGTACCTCTGACCAAATGTACATCAGCATCTTGTGCTTGTTATTGTTATGCACTGCAGATAGGCTTCTCTTTTTCTACCTATCCTGTGCCATCGAGAGGTTGCTCCAGCAAACTATGGCCAGCGGGGCCACATCCGGGCCCTTGGTCCATTTAATCTGGCCCGCCAGAAGATTGGTTTAAATCAAATAATTATCACTGCATTCATTTGACCTTGTCCTGTAATTTCCTGACGTCCCACCAGGTGGCGCATTAGGCGCGGTGATACATTGAGTATTAACATTAATATGTTTAATGTTTGATATGTATGCATCTGGTGTTGGCTAATTTTAAAAGTCAATGTGGCCCCTGGGCCAAAAACGCCCCCGCCATCACTCCAGTTCATTCCTTGGTCTTTAAGAATAAACAATTTTTGTAATCAGTGCTCCAAATAACCTTTTAACGATCCTCAAGTTTATTTCTTTAGCACTCTTGACAATGCATATTGTCTTAAAGAAGCTTAACAGTATGCATAAAAATGTATATAATTTAATTAATTAATTAATTCATTCATTCATCTTCTATCGCGATATCTGATCTTCCCTCGGGTCACAGGAGTCTATGGGCATTAAGGCAGGATACACCCTGGATGGAATGCTAACCCATTGCAGGACACACACACACACACACACACACACACACACACACACAACAATCATACACTAGGGACAATTTTCCAAGGTGCCAATCAACCTACCGTGCATGTTTTTGGACCGGGGGAGGAAACCGGAGAACCCAGAGGAGAAAAAAAACCCCCTGCCCTGAGGCACGGGGAGAACATGCAAACTCCACACACACATGGCTGAGACGGGAATCGAACCCGGACCCTGGAGGTGTGAGGCGAACGTGCTAACCACTAAGCCACCTAGTACAACAGTTAAAGCAAATTAATATTTCTAATCGTGCCTAATTTGTATTTCGCAGTTATTATTAAAAGTGCTATGGTCTGTTTATGTGTGGTAATTTATTGTTATTTTAGGTTTTAGGCTGCCTCTGTAAATTCTGGCTAGGGCCCGCAGATGAAAATGAGCCTTTGGGCTAACTTTGGTTTATTTACAATATCTTCTGTGATTAATGTGCACTATAACTATCCCTATTAAATAACATTTTCTCTTTTTTTTTTTTTTTTTTTTTTTAAAAAGCGGTCTTTTAACCCACATATTTTAGTTTGAAAGTCAGCGAAGTTCTTGCATGAAGCATAATTTCACCTCAGATTGCTCATTTCTCAGAAGCCCACAGCAGGCATTGTGGATTTCAAGGTCACGGAGGTTCGGTCGGACGGAAAAGTGCATGCGTGTGTTCTCTGGAGTTAACGCTAATTACAGTAGACACTGCAGACACATCATTCCTGTCAGAGACTCTCTGCCTTGGGACACCGAAGCTAGACAAGAAGGACACGCGATGTTTTCTGAGCGAGGAGTAAACAGAGAGAGAGATGAGGAAAAAAGCGAGAGGGATCCGCTCTCCTCTAAAAAGGCTGCGTGCGGATTACTAAATAAACAAATAAATAAATAAAAAAAAAACACCCAGTCATTATTTTCCTGGATGACTTCCCTTGCTTGAAGATTAGAATCTATTTCTGAGGTGATTGGAAGTAGAAGGGATGATATGCTAATCATTTGCGTACGTTATGCTAATGTACACGATAACCTTGAGATCAAACTGCTACGCCGGGGACGAAATGTCTTTTCTTACCTTTGGGCATGTATTCGCGTCATGCTTTAGAGAACATCTGAACACATCTCGGTGTATAGGTGGAAAAATTCCCACTCAAAATTCCCGCTAAAAATTCCCGTTTCATCCGGATCCGTAAAGTTTCCCGTGTTGACTGTGACGAGAAAAGGCGTTCGGGACCGCGGATGCCGAAAGACGTCATGCTTTGTATGTTTTTCTTGCTTTGTTTACTTTGTTGTATCGATGTAATGTCGTCATGAGGATACAAATGAGATGAGATGTTCTTCACCGGTGGTTTGCTCTGATACTACGTCGACAATAGTAGCAAGTTGCTCTAGTTAGCGTCAATGTTTTTGTTTTTGTTGATTCAATTGCAAAATTGCCAGGTTTCTAAACATTTCATAAAGTTCAGTCAGGTAAAGTACGTTTATATTTACAGCGTTTAGCAGACGCCCTTATCCAGAGCGACGTACAAATAGTGCTTTAGGTCTCCGTCTAAGAATCACTTCATTCAGGTAGGGTTGATGCACACTTAAGGTACAAAATAAGCATAGACACAGTTGAGGGATTTATTTATTTATTTATTTATTTATTTATTTATTTTGATCGTTTCCTGGACAGTGAGAAGGAAGAAATATTAGGATAGGTGTGGTTTTGAAGATGCAGTTGTTGTTGTTGTTGTTGTTGGGACGTCCAGGGTGAAGTTCATTCCACCACCTCGGTTGCCAGAACAGAGAGCCTTGAGCTGATCTTTAGCTCTTCCCCTGAGAGAAGGTGGAAGCAGGCGAGCAGTGCGAGACGCTCTCAGGCAGCGATGGTGCGCTACGGGAGGTGATGAGGAGACTTCTGAGGTATGAAGGTGCAGATCCATTTTTAGCTTTATAGGCGAGCGTCAGTGTTTTGAATGTGATGCGTGAGAGCAGCTACAGGAAGTCAGTGGAACGAGTGCAGCATTGGAGTGGTGTGAGAGAATTTAGGCAGTGGACGAATAGCGTTTTGAGGTCGAACCTGAGCAGAGAGTTACAGTAGTCCAGGCTCAAGATGACGAGGGACTGAACCAGGACCTGAGCATCCTGTATGGATAGAAACGAAGCTCGAATCCTTCTGATGTTGTAGAACATTAGCAATATGAGAAGAGAAAGATATTTGATGGTCCGTAGTTTACATTTACGGCCCTTATCCAGAGCGACTTACATCAGAGCAATTGAGGGTTAAGGGCCTTGCTCAAGGGCCCACTGGTGGTTGGTGCTTGTGGGGTTTGAACCTGTGATCTTCTGGTCCAGAGGCCAACACCTTACCACTAAGCCACCACATCCCATATTTCCCTTCCCGTAGTTCCCCCCGAGATAGCGAGCATTGGTGGAGGGAGAAAGTAGAGAGTTGTAGAGAGCCATGCTGAGATCCTGAGCAGGAGATGGATCACCTGGGATCACCAGCGGTTCAGTAGACCATACAGGTGCTTTAGGAAAATAACATGTTTAGTACATCTTTTGTAGTTTTCTTTCGAATGTGCACATTATTATCCTGCATTGAAACCTGAAGTGACTTTAAAATGGGTTTCCACTTCTCTATCTTTCTCTCTCTCGAAAAGAAAAGTCCCTACAGATATTTCAGCATTATTACAAAACAAAAACCCAACCCGCAGTATCCTCTTTTGAAAGCTAAAAGAAGGATTTCTGAACGGCTGACATTTTGCATATTGCTCTAAGTCGTGTAGGAAAGCAAATTTTAACGCTTTATCCTTTTAATCAATCTTATTGCAGGACTCTTTTTGCCGTTCATTATTTTTACTCACTGCATTTATTTAGATCCAAACATATCATTCATCTTCTACCGCTTTATCCGATCTTCTCTCGGGTTACAGGGAGTCTGTGCCTATCTCAGGCGTCTATGGGCATTAAGGAAGGATACACCCTGGATGGAATGCCAACCCATCACAGGACACACACACTCACAATCACACACACATTCATACACTAGGGACAATTTTCCAAGGTGCCAATCAACCTACCGTGCATGTTTTTGGACCGGGAAGGAAACCGGAAAACACAGAGAAAAACTCCCTGAGGCACGGGGAGAACATGCAAACTCCACACACACATGGCCGAGAAGGGAATCGAACCCGGACCCTGGCGGTGTGAGGCGAACGTGCTAACCACTAAACCACCGTACCCCTTAGATCCAAACATATCTATTTCATTCCATTTTTTCGTGTCCTTTAAAGCTACTCTAAACTCATAATATACCTATTTTACATGTAAACTATTTATTGATTTTTTTTTGTTCCCTTGAATAAATTCTACATTTTTGTTCAATATACATACATTTAAATAAAACGCTTTCCGGACGTATGACAAATGATCCAAACTCGGGTATAGACAGCATTGACAACACATACGAAAGCTTGGAAACCCGCCCGCTCCTCCTCCCATTCATCAACCGTGGCATGACCTTTTCTCCAAATCCAAGATCCGCAAAATTCACCCGAACATTTCTGTTCTCCATTATAACCCGTCGCAAAAGCAAAAGCATTCCCAGGAGGGGAGCGGGATCAATACGGCAATGTGACCTACGGCAATTAGTGCATTGGAACCGCAGCCCCTCCGGATCAGCAGGTAGTCCCAGCGTGTTAAACAGATCATTGCAGTCTAAACCCCTCCCCCTTTTCCAACATATTATACACAATCAACACCCAACATAACCGATACAAGTGACATCCCAAAATTCACCCGAACATTTCTGTTCTCCATTATAATCGTCGCAAAAGTTTCCTACGGCAATGTTATTTTAGGCATTGGAACCGCAGCCCCTCCGATCAGTAGTCCCAGCGTTACATTGCATTACCCCTCCCCCTTTTCCAACATATTATAACAACAGGATACAAGTGACAACAGGACGAAACTAGTGTTTTTTTTATTGGTTTACATCATTAAATGTAACCGCTATGGGATGTAGGGGTAAGGGTGTAGCTTAGTAGGCTACTGATCAGAAGGATGGGGGCGGTTCGAGCCACTCTTGGGTCCGTGAGCAAGGCATTTAACCCTCTGTGCCCTCCAGGGGGCGCCGTATCAGGGCTGACCCCAGCTTCCAAAACAAGCAAAGAAACAATTTCACTGTGACAAATAAAGACAAAAAAAATATATATATAAAAGATAAAATAATACTTTTTTTTCTCTCTGCCCTTTTTTTTCCGGAGGTACCCACGAGGTACAGTAGTACAGTGCACTTTTTTCACTTTGGATCTGCTCAATTCAACTTGAGCTTTATTTGTATAGCGCGCAGGGGTCGCCACCCTCCGCCGCTCAAAGAGCCATTTTGGACGCGTTTCCGACAGTAAAGAAAACACTGAGAGCCACAAAAAAAAAAAAAACGCTTTTGACATTTAAAATGAAATGATACGGTATATAACATTTTTTCCTTTGCCTTTGCGCCCATGCTATGTATAAACTAAACTATAATGTGCTGCAATTTATGAAATCACCGAATGACTGGAGACGGAAAAAAAACGGAATGACATTCCGGCATGCGACCAAACCAATTCGTACACGTCGGGTTGACGGTTACGTTCATTTTTGTATTCGATTTTTTTTCCTGCATCCAAAATCGAATTAAAAGAATCGCCGATTCAATTTATAAGACGTATCGCCCCCCCTTCTTCGAAGGTATTTTTGGCATGCTCTCTCAGGGAGCTTTTTCCTCGCCTTATAGGCACTAAACGTTTACATTCCACCTTCATAACCTGTTTATGTGTGTAAAGCTGCATTGTCCATTGCAAAAAGTGCTCTACAAGAAAACAGCGAAATAAACTGAATTTCATTCATTCATTCATTCATTCATCTTCTACTACGCTTTATCCGATCTTCCCTCGGGTCACGGGGAGTCTGTGCCTATCTCAGGCGTCTATGGGCATTAAGGCAGGATACACCCTGGATGGAATGCCAACCCATCACAGGACACACACACATTCACACACACACATTCATACACTAGGGACAATTTTCCAAGGTGCCAATCAACCTACCGTGCATCGACCGGGGAGGAAACCGGAGAACCCGGAGAAAAACCCCCTGAGACACGGGGAGAACATGCAAACTCGACACACACATGGCCGAGACAGGAATCGAACCCGGACCCTGGCGGTGTGAGGCGAACGTGCTAATCACTAAACCACCGTGCTGTTAAAATGCTTGAAATTGAATTTAATATTGAATATTATTTTCAGTGCCGTTTCTGTTGCTTCATCGACTAGACCCATTCATTTTGGTACACCGCATATCCCACACATAAACCCAAGGCCCCGATCCCGGCACGGCGATGTTGTATATAAATATATATATTTTTTTTCTCCATCCCTGCTGCCTTCTGTGCTTTGTGTAGGATATCAGGATGTGATCAGTGCATCTCTGTTCCACTTCATATAAACCAGATAAAGCCGGTCCTCAATCTGAAATGAGGTGAAGTTCTGTCAGAACGCTACGGTGAGCCCGGATAATGCAAGCAGCCAGTCGTGAAAATGAGTCTGCTCAGGAGAAAAAGAAATGGACAAAAGTAAACGCTCCCAATCGTGAAAAACGGCGATGATATATGAGCCACGTTCATCGCCTTATTTATTTATTTATTTATTTATTTATTTATTTATTTATTTATTCATTCATTTCATAAAGACAATTTCCAACAAACGGAGAAAAAAGTGTGCATCCGGGACACGTTTCGAACATTCCCAGTTCATCAATTGCTAAAGGAATGTTAGCGAAAGATTTTCCGAGTGAATCCACATACACAGCTTCAGCTCATAATACGGCTCATTGAAGTCTGATGCCCTGTGATAAGATATCAATATTTATCTCTTTAAAGGTGTGCAATGATAACTTAAGATATAATTTGTCATAATTTCATTAATATAAAAAAAGAAATCTTAATGAAATGACATTATGGCAAAAGAATGGAGATGCCATTTATGCTATATGGGAAAGAGAATCTTCAGGACTATGGCCATGACACGTATATATATATATATATATATATATATGGATAGATAGTGCTATATATATATATATATATATAGTATATATATATATATATATATATATATATATATATACATATATATAACCATATATATATATATATATATATAAATTGCTAAACGAATGTTAGCACTGTGCTAAAGAATATATCTATATAGTATAAACTTATGCTATATATATATATATATATATTATATATTTTATATATATATATATATTTATATACTATATATTTTATCTATATATATATATATATATCTAATAGTATAATATAGATAAGATATTAATATTTATCTCTTTAAAGGTGTGCAATGATACCTTAAGATATAATTTGTCATAATTTCATTAATGTAAAAAAAGAAAAATCTTAATCAAATTACATTATGGCAAAAGAATGGACATGCCATTATATTATATATATATAGTTGAGGAGTAACAAAAAAAACAAAACAAAAAAACAACAACAACAATAACAAAAAACAGAGCTGTCTATATTGTGATGATTGAGGAGCAGGAGCATGTATGAAACACGGAAACTAGGCCAAGAAAAATAATCTCTCGGATTTGAAGCAGGAATTATTATAAGAGTCAAGATCAAGATCAAACTTTAAAGCTAGCACTCGGACAGTTCATCATGTCCCAGAACTTGTGCTACAGTACCTGCAATCTCCAGGATCCGGGGAGGCGGGGGGGGGGACAGGAACTCGTTTTTGTTACATCCTTGTTCACCTTATCCAGGCTTCCGATTGCACCACTGAACCCATTTGTCAGCAATCACTGAAGCACTGCGAGTCCTGCTCCAGTTTGCCACTGAAACATCAACGGTCAGTGAGTAAGCCGTAATGAATTATGAGTGTCAAAGTCAGGGAAATGAATCACTGCTAAAGCGCACTGCGCGCGCTCGACCTCCGAGCGACAACGCGACTCGTTCCGTGATTAATGGCGGAAAAGTCGCCGAAGGTGAGCTGCTGTGATGCGTCGGGAAGAGTAGCACCGACTCGGCAAATAAAAAAAACTCCCGGCTTGTTATTTTCTATCCCGGGGTGATTTGTTTACAGCGCATTCGATAATATTGTGGGAACGTTGTGTACTGTACTGTACATGGAAATGACACGCACTATTCCATTCCAGTTCGTCTGAGTGATTTCAGGTTAAGGGATATTATTTCAAAATGAGTTACATACCGGGGGCACGGTGGTTTAGTGGTTAGCACGTTCGCCTCACACCGCCAGGGTCCGGGTTCGATTCCCGTCTCGGCCATGTGTGTGTGGAGTTTGCATGTTCTCCCCGTGCCTCAGGGTTTTTTTCTCCGGGTTCTCCGGTTTCCTCCCGGTTCAAAAACATGTACGGTAGGTTGATTGGCACCTTGGAAAATTGTCCCTAGTGTGTGAATGTGAGTGTGTGTGTGTGTGTGTGCCCTGCGATGGGTTGGCATTCCATCCAGGGTGTATCCTGCCATCCCCTTAATGACGACGAGATGATCCCCGTGACCCGAAGGAAGATCGGATAAAGCGGTAGACGATGAATGAATGAATGAGTTACGTACCACCCGCACGTCACATGAGACGATTCATTTCATATTTATCAAATGGAGGTAGAAGTATGGGAAATCCTCTTACATACAAGGATAAGAAGATTATTTGGCAAATTCTCGGAGACTGTCCTCTTGGCCGTTCCCAAACATTTTATAGTATTTATCTGAAAGGTCTGGTTTGGTTTGAAGGTTAAATGGACGACCTTCTTTTTCACCAAATTCCAAGAAAAGCTTTCGTTCACAAATAAAACCACCATTAGAATCCTTAATTTTGTCCTGAAATAAATGTTAAGAGCACAACGTTTGTTTGTTTTGTTTCTTGAATTTAGAATTTAGAGCCTACAAAATATGCAAACGTTTAATTTACAAAATGAGCCTACAAAATATGATATATGATATATATACGGGAATCATTCACACTCTATGATTAAAGCAGGCATTCACTTCTATCGCTTTATCCAACCCATTTCAGGTCACATTCACACAAACTTTCATACACTAGGGACAATTTTTTTTTCCATCTCAACCTACCGGCACGGGGACCGGGGAGGAAACCTCTGGGACCCTGATCTCAGAGATGCATGGCAGACACCTTGTGAGGCGAACATGGGGACAATTTTTCCAAGGTGCAATCAAACCCGTATGTTTTTGGACCGGGGAGGAAACCGGAGAACCCGGAGAAAAAACCCCCTGAGGCAGGGGATAACATGCAAACTCCACATACGCTGGCCGGACCCTGCCCCCCCATAATAATAATAGTAGTAATAATAATAATAATAATAATACTGAAAATGTAGTTGAATAAAAAGTACAGTATTTGATATTTGATATTTCCGTTTTATATTTGTGTATTTGATTATATACTGAGAATATATTATATATGTATATTTGAGAATATATGTTTTAGAGTTAACGTAAATTTATAAGTAAAATTATGAGTAAAATATGTAGAATTTTCAGATCTTATATTGAGAGAAATGAAAGCAGGAAGTGGGGCATGAAAAGCATGGCATTTGCTATGTATTAAATACTAAACGGAAAAGAATTGACTGTGCAAATATACTGTTTATTGCGTATATATAGACCCCACTTGAACAGTTCACACATCGTACACTTGAGCTTTTGTAATGGTGTGAATATAAGATGTAATTCCTTTTGGGGGGAGGGGGGGCCTTCTTACGGATTGTCCTCAGGGCATGAGCGATGTTCTGTGTGATTACGGATACCCTGGTTCATAAAGAGTGGGCAGAGGTGCAGTCTGGACTGTCCTCAGTAGTCTCTCAAATGTCTGATCTGGTGTCTGAGCCAGGAAGCAGACAGTAATTGATGTCTCGATGACACAAAAGTGCATCAGCAGCTCGTGTGGCAGGTTGAACCTCTTTATCGGGCGTTCTCCGACACCACCGCTGCATCCGATTCAAAACGCCGATACGGGCATACAAAAACCAAAATAGACCTTCTTACCTCAAAGAGCAAATCAACCACAGCACACAGCTCCGTCAGACCTTCTAACACCCCTCCCAATGATCCAACCATCTCTCAGGGGATGCAGGTTTACACCACGACGCTTCTGTTCTGTCACCCAGGTCATGGGACAAGTCCAGAAGTCCCTGTTCGTCTCCCAAAGTAACAGTAAAACTTAACAAAAAAAAAAAAAACACATCAGTTTTTGTTTCTTGCCCCCGCCCAATCAGATTTTGCCATTTTGTTCCCAAGTTGCTCATTAGTTCCTATTGTTTCCAGTCTAGTGTTGTTAGTCTGAGTGCATTTAAGACCATTATTCTCCCTCTGTTTTGGCCTTCTCTCCACACTGAGACTGAAAACGCTGTTTAAGGTAGACGGAAAACAAATCTCGATCCATACATACACGCAATCTTCTTTCTAAACGATGGCGATTCGCTTACGAGTATAGTCTGGTTTTTACTTCTGCGTCGAGGCTGCGGCGTATCCTACATGTCGACGCGTACCCTACACCATAGCCTACGCCGTAACCTGACCTGAAAGTTTAGGATATTTTGTGTTTTTTTTTTTTAATTATTTCTTCATTTTTTAATTGTTATATAAAACAAATAATAATAAAAAGATTTTTTTTATTAATTATATATATATATATATATATATATATATATATATATATATATATATATATATATATATATATATATATATATATATATATATATATATATATATATATATCATTCATTCACTCACACACAGACACACTAGGGACAATTTTTCCAAGTGCCAATCAACCTACCGTGCATGTTTTTGGACCGGGGGGAGGAAACCGGAGAACCCGGAGGAAAAAACCCCATGAGGCACGGGGAGAACATGCAAACTCCACACACACACACATGGCCGAGACGGGAATCGAACCCGGATCCTGGAGATGTGAGGCGAACATGCTAACCACTAAGCCACCTTTCCCGCTGTTTATATGTTATATATAGATATATTATATATATATATATATATATATATATATATATATATATATATATATATATATATATATATATATATAATTTTTATTATTCATTCATATTCATTCATTCATTCTCATCTTCATACCGCTTTTTTATCCGATCTTCCTCGGGTTTTATCCGATCTTTCCCACGGGGAGCCTGTGCCTATCTCAGGCGTCTATGGGCATTAAGGCAGGATACACCCTGGATGGAATGCCAACCCATCGCAGGGCACACACACACACACACACACATTCACGCACACACATTCATTCACACTAGGGACAATTTTCCAATTGTCGATCCGATCCTGGAGATGTGAGGCGAAACATGCTAACCACTAAGCCACCTTTGCCCGCTGTATTGTTTATATGTTATATATATATATATATATATATATATATATATATATATATATATATATATTTAGATATTATTATTATTATTATTTATTTAATTTATTTTTTTTCTTGGTATTTTATTGTCGCTGCTTTCCTTTTTTATGCCCTTTTTCGGCTCAAGAATGCAATTTTTAGATCATTTCTGTGTATGTGTGTGTGTGTGCGCGCGCTGTGTGTGTGGAGTGTGTGTGTGTGTGTGTGTGTGTGTGTGTGTGTGTGTGTGTGTGTGTGTGTGTGTGTGTGCATTTGGTTTTGCACACTTCCCCGAGGCAGGCTGCTAGAGCTTCGATCTCTTATACATCAGACCCCTGGTTCGTGCCCCGACCCTGACACTTGGCAAACAAAAGAGAATTTGCTTTGTGTACTTTACATTAGGAAATAAAGTGTATCTATTGAATAATTTCACAGCGATAACCTTTGCTTTAGTGGCTGTAATGGTTTCGTGGCTGGTAATTGGTAGTTATGAAAAATTGATGGGTGTTGCTGATTAGAAGGTCGGAGGCTCCAAGTATGTAAATGTACTTAATTCACTTCCCGTTTCTATAAGTGACTACAGTTGCCGTTGCTTGGCAACTGGAAAGCATGCTTCTAAGCATCGGATAATGATTATGATTATTGATTGAACAAGATGTAGAGCAAAGATTAAACCTTCTAGTTAGAAACGATGATGAAATTACACTGGACGTAAACTTAGCATCAAGGACCGGCCACACTGCTTTTGAACTTCTGAGATGAGAAACATCAATGCTTTGCTTTGTGTGTGTGTGTGTGTGTGTGTGTGTGTGTGTGTTTTACTTTAAGTTTATGCAGTTTTTCCTTCCACATTAATATGGTGTCTGGCTGCACGGCTCACATAAAAACATGATCTGAACCAGAAGAAGCGCAGAGAAAGAGAGAGAGACAGGGCTTTCTGTTTTTCGCTTGCGGCCTCGCGACGCCTCTTTTTGTCTTTCGCGGCGGTCCGATGTGTCCTTGTTCCTCCCTGGTTCTCTCCCAAGGCTCTTTTCTCGGATCCCTTTTTCCGTTCCCACGCCGTTTATTCATCTCGCGGCGCGCCGCTGGTTTGTTTTCCCGCTCTTCCTCTGACTCCAACCTCGCTTTCGATACGTCTCCCTGGTCTGCCGTGTTTAAGAGCCATCACCTAAACTCCTGCTGCGGAGGATCAACCGAACCCCCAAAGCGAGATTATTTTCTTGCCTTTTATAGTCTTATAACATATGCTCGTATATATCTAGCTTCATCTAAGACTCGTCTGAGAAAAACACGTCCAGACTCCTAGTTTTTTCTCGGAAAACACATTTTCTCCCCATTTTATGGCACACTGATACGCTGCTTTTCGGAAATGCCTTATTGAAAACGCTCACCACACCGAGAAAACTGGGAAACGACGTTTTTCGTTCGTAGCGTGGACTTGTTTCGGTGTGAATGAGCAACTTTTGGAAATGATTAAAAACGAAAACGGCGGATGTTTTAGACGGAAATGCAATTTAGACACGAGTATTACTGTTTATATCGACGCTCCTGTATATCCATGACGACGCATTTCGTAAATGCTTCGGATAGGTTCGGAAACGTGACGCTAATTATACAATTTCGCCTCAAAAATTATGCTTTTTGTCTCTGTATTTGTTTTTCTTATATAATAAACATAAACACTCCCACCACTCCCACACGTTTTTCACTCTCCTACCATCAGGAGGATTAAAGCCGGATTTAAAACACACACACACACACACACACATATACATATATATATATATATATATATATATATATATATATATATATATATATATATATATATTCTTCCGACTCTCCCCATTTTACTAAGCCATTTTCGGTCCTCGTTTCATGTTTCCTGGGTTCTGATCTCATTTTCTTGTCCTTGGTTCTGCCCCCTGTTTGATGTTACGCCGATCGTCCGACCTTAGCCTGGATTCCACTCTGCATTCTGCCTACTGTTTCTGTTTTGTCTAAGGTTTACATTATGTAATCCTTTTTTTTTTTTTACTTTGCGCTTGGATCATCATGTATTACCTAAACAACAGCACAACGATAAATTTTGCAAAACACATTGTATTATATGGGGCACGGTGGTTTAGTGGTTAGCACGTTGGCCTCACATCGCCAGGGTCCGGGTTCGATTCCCGTCTTGGCCATGTGTGTGTGTGGAGTTTGCATGTTCTCCCCGTGCCTCAGGGGGTTTTTTTTTCTCCAGGTTCTCTGGTTTCCCCCCGGTCCAAAAACATGCACGGTTCGGTTGATTGGCACCTTGGAAAATTGTCCCTAGTGTATGAATGTGTGTGTGTGAATGTGTGTGTGTGTGTGTGCCTTGCGATGGGTTGGCATTCCATCCAGGGTGTATCTTGCCTTAATGCCCATAGACGCCTGAGATAGGCACAGACTCCCCGTGACCCGAGGGAAGATCGGATATAGCGGTAGAAGATGAATGAATGAATGAATGAATGAATGGATGGATTTGTGCCGATGTTGGAGTAGCGTTAATAAGGCTATCGGCTCTGCACTCACCTTATTCTCTGCACAAGACAACTAATAGCCTAAAGCACATGTGAATTCTAAATCATGAATCTGATGTTAATAAAAGTTGCAAAAACGTATTCTGGGCTGTTTGTAGATCTTCTTGTCCAAAAAAAAAAGGAAGAAAAAGCACTAAAGGAGTGGTGATTAGTGTTAAGATTAGTGTTTCTGTCCCATGACTTTAGTGAAGACCTCGTCATCCCCGCCCCCCCCACCTTCAAGGCACAGTACACAGATACACTAGCAGGCTAGCAGCCTGATTAGCATTGCTAATTTGGTTTAGTGCACCGGTGCTGCTTGTGGCTTAATGCTACTGGAGATCACAGACACTCTGAAGTGAAAGCAGGGCTTACAACACACACACACACACACACACACACACACACACACACACACACACACACACACACACACACACACGTACAGAGCTTAGATGAAACAGACTGTCTGCCTCAGAGGATATGCTGTAGTAATTTTTTTTACATGTACATGCTAATAAAAAATAATATTTTTAATGGTACGGAATTAGCTAAATCGTCTACATCAGTGCTTATGCTAACTTTGAGCAATAAGAACGCCACCCTTAAAAAGGAACAGGTTGAGGTACATATGAAGACATCGCAATCAGCTTTAACATAGAAAACCTCTGACAGGGAACTTTTGATAATATCGTTACGACGCCATCTGTCAAGGGTTCGGGGCAGCAGTCAGCTCTTAGGGTTGACATGTTGGAAATTGGGCGAACGTAAGGATCCTTGTGACAGCTCCGTTCCCTCGCTAAAAGCACCTGAAACGGACATATGACCATCGAGACTGGACCTAAACTTGGGCAGCACAATGGAGACACTAATTACAGAATAGCCAAATCGCAAAGAGAGGGGCACGGTGGTTTAGTGGTTAGCACGTTTGCCTCACACCGCCAGGGTCCGGGTTCGATTCCCGTCTCGGCCATGTGTGTGTGTGGAGTTTGTGCATGTTCTCACCGTGCCTCAGGAGGTTTTTCTGCGGGTTCTCTGGTTTCCTGCCGGTCCAAAAACATGCACGGTAGGTTGATTGGCACCTTGGAAAATTGTCCCTAGTGTATGAATGTCTGTGTGAGTGTGTGTATGTGTGTGCCCTGTGATGGGTTGGCATTCCATCCAGGGTGTATCCTGCATTAATGCCCATAGACGCCTGAGATAGGCACAGGTTCCCCGTGACCCGAGGGAAGATCGGATAAAGCGGTAGAAGATGAATGAATGAATGAAATCGCAAAGAAATATTGCACATGCTAATATTAACGGAATGATATAAGTGAAAGCTATACGACGTCTCTCATTGTCACTCTTCTTATATATAATGTTTATATTTATAATAATAGTCGCTGCGATTAATACATCAAAAACCTATTTAACCTATTTTGCACATATATTGTTTAATTATTTGCTCTCGTGTGTAATGAGGCATAATTGTGTTTTGCAGCAAAACAATAAGAGCCAGCGATAAGGGGTAACATTCAATCATCAAGTTTATTGTCTACAATGCGGTCGGATAGAAACGGCACAAAAAACAGGCACATGTTCCGTGGTAAGATTTTCAGCAACGTCGTAGGGTTTGTCATATTTTGGCCCATAGGTGGTCTTTTAAACCGATGTGTTCAGACCATGCATGGTCAGAGTTTAGCTCTGTAGGCGCCAGCAAAGGGTCTGTTCTACAGGAAATAGTGGCTGTCAAAAGTTTGGGTTATTGATCCGAAGGTTGAGGGATTAAGAGAGATCTACCTCTCTGGCGATACCGGGGCTCGAACCCGGATCTTCCGATTGGTAACCCAGAGCCTTCGACCACTGAGCTATCCCCATCCACTGAACGCTGATGCACTGATGAAACGAATAGTGTGTCCATAAGATGATGTAAAGTTCATTCATTCATTCATCGTCTACTCGATCCTCCCTCGGGTCACGGGGAGTCTGTGCCTATGTCAGGCGTCTATGGGCATTAAGGCAGGATACACCCTGGATGGAATGCCAACCCATCGCACGACACACTCACACACACACATACACATTCACACACACATTCATACACTAGGGACAATTTGATGCCAATCAACCTACCGTGAACCCGGAGAAAAACCCGCTGAGGCACGGGGAGAACATGCACAAACTCCACACACACATGGCCGAGACGGGAATCGAACAAGTTTACAACTTGATAAAAGCCACATAACAGGATTAGCATGAGCTAATTATCATCAGACTATGCTAATCACAGTTCATTGTACTGGACATATGTTCATATGTTGTAGTTTTTCTGACCTTTCATCTTGGACACAATGTTTTAATTAGCTTAGCATTACTGCTGCTAATAACTGTTAATATAAAAGAGGACATGTAATGACAAGGACAGGCTTTCACAAGGTAGAAGATAACATATGTATATGCACAGTGCGAACTTAATTCAGGGTCAACATTCACAAAGCTGTCTGACAGCACCTGCCTAATTAGCATTGTCGGCTAATTGACTTGACTCTTGCTTTATTTATTACCGTGCCATTAAAACGGATAATTTCCTGCATGTGCTGGCATTCGCCACACACCCCATGTCTCATTGAAGAGCTTTTCACCACGATGTCATATTACTACCCCTTCGTCCTCCCGGTCTCAGACCATTGAGAGTCCCAATTGATTAGAATACAAAACCAAGACCAGTGTTGTTCTTACTCATCAGAACCTACAAATGTGCTAATGATTTGTTAGTTGGCACAAAAAAAGCTTCTCATGTGGATTTCGCCCAATTTGCTAAAAGTAATTCACGTTTTCTTTCGGCATTTGGCAGACGCACTTATCCAGGGTGACTTACAACTGAGCAATTGCCTATTGAGGGCTTTGCTCGAGGGCTCGGTGGGGAGATTTGAACCTGCGATCAGTGCATTTCTATAAGCCAGTGACTCTGTTGTTGCGACGTCCAGGGGAAGTTCATTCCACCACCTCGGTTGCCAGAACAGAGAAGAAGCCTTGAGCTGATCTTTACCTCTTCCCCTGAGAGAAGGTGGAACCAGGTGAGGTATGGGAGGTGATGAGGAGATTTCTGAGGTATGAAGGTGCAGATCCATGCTTGGCGTTTATATGCGAGCGTCAGTGTTTTGAATCTGATGCGTCATACAGGAAGTCAGTGGAGCGAGCGCAGCAGTGGGGTGGTGTGAGAGGATTTCGGCATTTGCAGTGGACGAATAGTGTTCTGAGGTAGAAGCTGCCAGCAGAGAGTTACAGTAGTCCAGTCTCGAGACTGAACCAGGACCTGAGCAGCCTGCATGGATAGAAATGAAGCTCGAATCCTTCTGATGTTGTAGAGAAAGTGTCGAGTAACATACAGTAAAAAGATATTTGATGGTCCGTAGTTACCCCGAGATTGCGGGCAGTGGTGGAGGGAGAAAGTAAAGAGTTGTGGAGAGTCAAGCTGAGATCCTGAGCAGGAGATGGATCACCTGGGATCACCAGCGGTTCGGTTTCCATCGAGTTTTAGTTGATGAACGCACATCCATTCAGGCTGATATTCTAGCAGACGTTGTGGTATCTGATGGAGGGAAGGAGAAGATGAGTTGAGTGTCATCAGCATAGCAGTGGAAGTCAAATCCATGAGAGGAGATATCATTCATTCATTCATTCATCTTCTACAGCTTTATCCGATCTTCCCTCTGGTCACGGGGAACCTTTGCCTATCTCAGGCGTCTATGGGCATTATAGACCCTGGATGGAATGGCAACCCATCGCAGGACACACACACACTCACATTCACACACACACATTCATACACTAGGGACAACATTTTTCCAAGGTGCCAATCAACCTACCGTGCATGTTTTTGGACCGGAGAACCCGGAGAAAAACCCCCTGAGGCACGGGGAGAACATGCACAAACTCCACACACACATGGCCGAGACGGGAATCGAACCCGGACCCTGGCGGTGTGAGGCGCCTCTCTTTCCTCTCTTTTGCTCCTTTGGCAAAGTAATATCAGTCCAAAATAGGCTGGATAAAATTCATACAGCCTATTTCTCGACGCTCTAAGGGGCAATACTGTCGGGTAAGATTAAGATATTGGAATATGCATGGTTATAAACTGCTGGCTCAGGCTTTATGTAAACTAGATGGAAAGTAATGTGGCTCACCAAGTGATATCTGATGCAGTGATTTTCAGCAAATTTTTGTTAAAACATTCTCGCCCATAGCAAACGACTCTTCGCCCCCCCACCCCCCCCACCCCACCCCAGCCTACCCCAGCCCACCCCTTCTTAAATTACCATTCTTAGGAGAAGTCATTCATTCACAAATCATTCACTTCTAAAAGCTTAGGTAGAATGAATGGAAGTCTTTGCTAAAATAAATAAATAAATAAAAGAAAACAGGGAGCTCTGGTCACTGAGAAATTGCTCGGTGCATGCTTGTCCTTGCAAAACAGGTCCCTCAGCTGTGCAATAATAATTTGGGATGAAATTAATTCATAGTAAAAACCTAAGGCCATTTTAAGGCACGCATGAATCACCACCGAGGGCTTAGGTCTTGCAAATTGGATGGATTCCTTTGGGAATGGTAGCCACTCTGATTGGTGATGAAAGAGTGCATGTGTGTTGGTTCATTTTGCGTATTCTAACATCAGCCGACCAAATTTAATACAATGTCAGCGATATGAACTGCTTACCAAAAATAAATAAATAAATACATAATTTTTTTTTTTAATGTATTTATTTTTTGGCTGGATAACCAATCACAACCCCACACACACCCCCAAAACAGTTCATGAAAATGACCATGAATGCAGAGTCATTTTACCCAAAGAAATGGGTGACTATATATATATATATATATATATATATATATATATATATATATATATATGTATATGTACTGTCACTGTTTTTTTAATTTATTTATTTTTCATTCTACCTAAGATTTTAGAAGTGAATGATTTGTATATATATATATATATATATATATATATATATATTTTAAATATGTTTTTAATTATCTCTCTCTTCTTTCTCTCTCTCTCTCATAGAAACAGTGGTGTGAAAAACTATTTGCCCCCTTCCTGACTTTTTATTCTTTTGCATGTTTGTCACACAAAATGTTTCTGATCATCGAACACATTTTAATATTAGTCAAAGATAACACAAAGTAAACACAAAATGCAGTTTTTAAATGAATGTTTTTATTATTTAGTGAGAAAAAAAAATCCAAACCCACATAGCCCTGTGTGAAAAAGTAATTGCCCCTGCACCTAATAACTGGTTGGGCCACCCTTAGCAGCAATAACTGCAATCAAACGTTTGCGATAACTTGCAACAAGTCTTTTACAGCGCTCTGGAGGAATTTTGGCCCACTCATCTTTGCAGAATTGTTGTAATTCAGCTTTATTTGAGGGTTTTCTAGCATGAACCGCCTTCTTAAGGTCATGCCACAGCATCTCAATGGGATTCAGGTCAGGACTTTGACTAGGCCACTCCAAAGTCTTCATTTTGTTTTTTTTTCAGCCAAATTCAGAGGTGGATTTGCTGGTGTGTTTTGGGTCATTGTCCTGCTGCAGCACCAAAGATCGCTTTAGCTTGAGTTGACGAAACAGATGGCCGGACATTCTCCTTCAGGATTTTTTGGTAGACATTAGAATTCATGCTTCCATCACAGCAAGCCTTCCAGGTCCTGAAGCAGCAAAACAACCCCAGACCATCACACTACCACCACCATATTTTACTGTTGGTATGATGTTCTTTTTATGAAATGCTGTGTTACTTTTATGCCAGATGTAACGGGACACGCACCTTCCAAAAAGTTCAACTTTTGTCTCGTCAGTCCACAAGATATTTTCCCAAAAGTCTTGGCAGTCATTGAGATGTTTTTTAGCAAAATTAAGACGAGCCTTAATGTTCTTTTTGCTTAATAGTGGTTTGCGTCTTGGAACTCTGCCATGCAGGCCGTTTTTGCCCAGTCTCTTTCTTATGGTGGAGTCGTGAACACTGACCTTAATTGAGGTAAGTGAGGCCTGCAGTTCTTTGGATGTTGCCCTGGGATCTTTTGTGACCTCTCGGATGAGTTGTCTCTGCGGTCTTGGGGTAATTTTGGGCGGCCGGCCACTCCTGGGAAGATTCACCACTGTTCCATGTTTTTGCCATTTGTGGATAATGGCTCTCACTGTGGTTCGCTGGAGTCCCAAAGCTTTAGAAATGGCCTTTATAACCTTTACCAGACTGATGGATCTCAATTACTTTTGTTCTCATTTCTTCCTGAATTTCTTTGGATCTTGGCATGATGTCTAGCTTTTGAGGTGCTTTTGGTCTACTTCTCTGTGTCAGGTAGCTTCTGTTTAAGTGATTTCTTGATTGAAACAGGTGTGGCAGTAATCAGGCCTGGGGGTGGCTACAGAAAAACTCAGGTGTGAGTGCAAGGGGGGCAAAACAAGGGGGGCAATCACTTTTTCACACAGGGCTATGTGGGTTTGGATTTTTTTCCCATTAAATAATAAAAACATTCATTTAAAAACTGCATTTTGTGTTTACTTGTGTTATCTTTGACTAATATTAAAATGTGTTCGATGATCAGAAACATTTTGTGTGACAAACATGCAAAAGAATAAAAAGTCAGGAAGGGGGCAAATGGGCAAATAGTTTTTCACACCACTGTATGTATATATATATATATATATATATATATATATATATATATATATATATATATATATATATATATATATATATATATATATATATATATCATATATATATCAACCCATTTCGTATATACATACTCTGCATTCATGGTCATTTTCATGCACTGCTTGGGGGTGTGTGTGTGGGTTGTGATTGGTTATCCAGCCAAATTGTGAAGCTATAAGTCCACAACACTTTTCCTGGCAGCGCTACAGTTTGCAATGTCCAGCTTATCATTCTTATCCTGTCAGTTTTGGCATCTATACAGTAATAGATGACAAACTCCATTTGCATATGCCTTGTCACATGTTCATTTTAATTTGCCATAATATCAACATCCTCCTCAGCGCAAGTGCATCCTGGTAGCAGCCATGCCAAGGAACCCAGTCTCGCCCATCCTCTTTTGCAGGATGTGTTATGTCCTGTTTCTCCTGATTGATGGTTCTACTGATAACAATGTCATAAAGGCAACGTGTTAACGTTTACAAATTGGCAGGTCGCTGTTAAACAGGGCAAATCACAATTATCTCATTAACACTAACGAGCAGTTGATAAAGGCCTTACTGTCTGGGAGACTGCTTTTGAGATCTCAATCTCATAACCTTCCCAACAGACCCCTCGCAGGCACTTCACTCATAGTACACCCCTGGATCTGGTTTAGTTTCTATTTAGAGTCTATTAAATAGTTTAATAGTAATAGAATAATCGTTCTGGAGAACTTTCTCCAAACAGAATTATTAATGTCATACAAAATAGACCTTAGGATTTAGATGTTGATATAATTGGCAAAAAGAATACACTGTTTGTAATACTTTTCTCCCTTTTTTTTGTTGTTGTTTTGGTCGAACGAGCATGGTCGATTTAATAAAAAAATGCTGTCAACATAAACACTTATCTGGAGAACATCTCAGATATATCCTTATAAAATCCATCTGAGCCAGGGTTTACACGATTACCCCAGACTGTGTCACTTGCTGTCCTATTAATGCGTAACTCTGACTCAGCTTTAGCATCAGCGCTCTCTTATACAGTACATTTTGGACACATTCTCACAAATGTTTTATTTTAGTATTTTTGATTAGATTTTCTGCAAGCGAGGATCAGACAACACCGATCCAATAACGAGGGAGCAGGCTTGGACGGGAGTCTGGAGATATGGAAGGCTGAATGAATGGTCCTTGGTTTAATGGCAGGATCGAGGGTCTTGGTTAGGGAAAGCGGGGGGAGTTGATATCCAAAAACCACCTGAAAGGGAAAAAGACCAGACGCTGTAGTGGGTAGAGTATTGTAGGGCCCCACATGAGTTTTTTTTCGACCAATAGGAGGGTTCTCAGATGTCGTATGTGAAAATATTAAGATTAATACTTAATACTACATAAGATTAATACTACAAATAGGTGCACGGTGGCTTAGTGGTTAGCACGTTCGCCTCACACCGTCAGGGTCCGGGTTCGATTCCCATCTCAACCATGTGTGTGTGGAGTTTGTGCATGTTCTCCTCATGCCTCAGGATTTTTTTCTCCGGGTTCTCAGGTTTCCTCCCCGGTCCAAAAACATGCACGGTAGGTTGATTGGGACCTTGGAAAATTGTCCCTAGTGTATGAATGTGTGTGTGTGTGTGTGTGTGTGTGTGTGTGTGTGTGTGTGTGTGTGTGTGTGTGTGTGTGTGTGTGTCCAGCGATGGTTGGTTTGACATTCCATCCAGGGTGTATACTGTCTTAATGCCCATAGACGCCTGAGATAGGCACAGACTCCCCGTGACCCGAGGGAAGATCGGATATAGTGGTAGAAGATGAATGAATTAATGAATGCTACAAATATCATATTATTTTCACCATTTCGATCTTATTATATATATATATATATATATATATATATATATATATATATATATATATATATATATATATATATATATGATATATATATATATATATATATATATTTCTGATATTTAATATGATCCTGAAAAGGATATTTTCATGAACAAGCAACTGGACCATTAAAGATACCAGAGATATGTGATACCATCAAATGGTAAGCCTACAGCCCATAACGTAATATACCAGCCTAAAGCACTGCGATGATTACAATGGGAATTGTTTGCTTTGGCTAGAAGAAATGAATTTGTAATTCAGATTTTATTCCGTAAGATGGGAGATTGTTTACCTCATCGCCGTATAATTTGCTGCATTGCAGTTTACTTTTGTTGCCTTTGAAATGTTTTTCAGATCGCCTGACTTTGTAGGACACGAACGTTTAAACAGTAGGCAAGGAATTAAAATGCCAGTATTGAAATTTGCATAGGTGCTTTATCTACAAAGTAAAATTATTGGGAAAAAAGGTGAGCAGGAATGGGGGGAAAAAAAAAAAACACCTGACGATGCAAGGCTGAATGAGATTACTGCACACCCAGAACTACAAATAATGTGAAGGTCAGCCTTCCTGACATGATAAAAAAATGGCCTATCATTTTAGTTTACCTCAGTAATTTTTTTTCTTTTTAGCAGAAGAGTTGGAGTATTCAGAGAGTGCCATAATCTTGCAGCTAATCTGAACCTTTATCCTAAACCTCAACCCTTTATGATAACCCTTTATGCTAACCCCAACCACTTACACTACCCTTTTATAATAACCTTTACCCCTTACCTTAGTTTACGCTAACCCCAACCACTAATGATACCCTCTTATTTAAAGATTTACCCTTTATGCTAAACCTTTACCCTAACCCCGACCATTTACCCTACCGTCTTATCTTAAGCTTTACCCCTTAGCCTAACCCTTTATACTAACCCCGACCACTTACCCAACCCTCTTATCTTAAGCTTTACCCCTTAGCCGAACCCTTTATGATAACCCTTTATGCTAACCCCAACGACTTACCCAACCCTTTTATAATACCCTTTACCCCTTACCCTAGTTTACGCTAACCCCAACCACTTATGCTACCCTCTTATTTTAAGATTTACCCCTTAACCTAACCTTTTATGCTAAACCTTTACGCTAACCCTTTATGCTAACCCTGACCATTTACCCTACCCTCTTATCTTAACATTTACCCCTTAGCCTAACCTTTTATTCTAACCCCGACCATCCTACCCTTATCTTAACATTTACCCCTTAGCCTAACCTTTTATTCTAATCCTTTATGCTAACCCCTACCACTTAACCTACCCTCTTATCTTAAGCTTGACCCCTTAGCCCAACCCTTTACACTAACCCTTTACGCTAACACTTTACGCTAACTCCGACCACTTACCCTACTCTCTTATCTTCACCTTTACCCCTTACGCTAAACATTTATGCTAACCATTTACACTAACCCCCGACCACTTACCCTACCCTTTAATCTTAAGATTTACCCCTTAGCCTATTCCTTTACGCTAACCCTTTATGCTAACTCCCACCACTTACCCTACTCTCTTATCTTAAGCTTTACCCCTTAGCCTAACCCTTGACGCTAACCCTTTATGCTAATCCTAACCACTTACCCTAAACTCTTATGTTAACCGTTACCCCCGATCCTTACACTTTACGCTAACCCTTTGTTCCATCCCTTTGTTTTGACTTCATTCTATGCCTCCTTGAGGAACCTTGAGGTAAACAATAAATGGCAATTATGCAGTGCTGAATAATCTTTTGGTTTTGTCCTTCTCAGGAAGCTTTATAATCTTCTTTGCAGATTGGAAGATTGTTTACCTATAAAAGGAAGGGGGAAAAAAAACCCTCTGTCAACAAAAATATAAATAATAATTCAGGCACGCGCACACAGTGATGACATTCTGGGACGGACAAGGGAACGGGAAATGTCACTGTAAGGTCTGACACTCAACGAGAATGAGGAAGATCTTTTCAGCGGTGAAAGCTGCTGACAGGAAGCTGGATGAGAGCAGTGACAGGATCCGAGTCGGAGATATCAGACTCAGGACATCGACTGACATCCGTAACTCTTGGGATGTATACGTGAAGAAGGGATTGCTGGGACTGCTCGATGACGTGTTTGACGAGGGAAAAGCAGTGTAGCAAACGCGACTAAAGCAAGAATATAACGAGAGGCGAGAAAGAGAGAGAAAATCTTTGATGTTTTGAGGTAGAGGCGCTTTTTACTTGCCATATGTGCGTTACAGCAGAGGGAACTTCGTGCTACACATATCCAAGTGATGTTAGGAAGCCTGGGTCAAGGGCGTGACATCGGGGCTTGGACCCCTGACTTCCTACTCTCTAACCAACGGCCTCAAACACTGAGCTTCCCCTATATTTGTAGATTTTATATAGAACATATTTTATGCAGTCAAAATGTGTTATTTCTATTTATTTAATTTACAGTTTTGATGTGGTGCGATGATGAAACCAGAGTCAATTTGTGTGTGAGATGAACGCCAAGTCTAAACTTGCAGTACATTCGTGAGAGAACTCCCAATGTAACAGAATGTTCTGCACATAAAAAAACAAACAAAAAAAAAAACGATTGCATTTGGTACACGTATTAAATTGGTAAACATGGTGAACCCAAAAACACTGTACTGAAAAATGTATACAAACTGGAAATTGGTCAAATTCATTTTGACATGATTCTATATTGTCTGTGCCTATCTCAGGCGTCTATGCGCATTAAGGCAGGATACACCCTGGATGGAATGCCAACCCATCACAGGACACACACACACATTCATACACTAGGGACAATTTCCATGGTGCCAATCAACCGTACCGTGCATGTTTTTGGACCGGGGAGGAAACCGGAGAACCCGGAACCTGGAAAAAAAACCCCCTGAGGCACGGGGAGAACATGCACAAACTCCAGACACACATGGCCGAGACGGGAATCGAACCTGGACCCTGGTGGTGTGAGACGAACGTGCTAACTACTAAACCACCGTGCCCCATGATTCCATATTATATTGTAAATGTGAAAGCATTGATAGTGCATCGTGTTCAAAGTGAAATATTCCTACTGGGTGTTGCACTGGGGTTTCACTCCTGGTATTTGTATGTGAAGTTAATATATTAGCCTGAGAGTTATTTTAGATCGCACTCTCAAAGTCACACATGCATGCGTACACACACACACACACACACACACACACACACACACACACAGACACACACATACACACATATATCTTTGAGGATCAGTAAGTATACCCTTGATCTGTCTTGAAAATTACTGAAGCAGTGAAAAAAGGCGCAAATTTGTGAGGCGCAAATACACACACACACACACACACACACACACACACACACACACACACACACACACACAACACGAAATTCTAGCTTCTGAACTAGCCATTTTGCAATGAGGTTAGTCCTGTAATTAGCCTGAATATCATAAGTATAACAAAATAGAGAGAGAGAGAGTGAGAACCTGTAAATAAACCTTTCCAGCGCATTAGTTAAATAATTAACAAGAAATTAATAATAAAAAATAATTTCGAGAGTAAATATTGAGAAAACGTTATATAATTATAACATCTGTTACAGTTAGTTCTAGAGTATTGGAAACATGAAAAGAATTCATTTATGGTAGATTGAAAGCATATATATATATATATATATATATATAGATATATATATATAGTATATATATATATATATATATATATATATATATATATATATTATGGTACATTTTCCCTCAGCCACACTTTTAATAATATTGAGACGATGATAGAACGGACGCCTACATGCACATGTGTCAAGTGATTCAATAACACACTCGCCATATGGAACATCATTCTTTCTAGTTTTAGATTAGATTAGACTGGATTAGATTCGCCTTTACTGTTATTGTACAAGGTGCATATACAGAGGCCAGGAAATGCAGTTTGCATATATCCAGATGTGCATAAGTGGAATATTTACAATAAATATTGAACAAACCCGTCCACAAAGTTGCAAAAAACATGACGCTACCTTGTCACGGATCTTAATGAACACAGAGCGTAGCGAAAGAGTGTAATAGCCATGTAATGCCTTCTACCTCTTCCTCCCACCATGCACACGTGTATTAACACGTACCTACTGTATACCCTCATGGCCCCTCCTTCCTCCCTGCCCTGTTTCTCAATCTCTCTCTCCCTAATTAGCCCCAGCTGCACTTTCTTTCTCTCCCTGTGTCTCACTCCCATGCTAACCTGTTTTGCTCTTTGTATTCCATTTTTTTTTCTGGTTTCCGTCTGGTTCCGGCAGTTCCAGTGCGCTCCTTCACCTCGCTGATCCCGTCCGGCCTCCCTGTGCGCTTTATTTTTGTGCTTTCTTCTCCTGTCCTAGTGTTTTTCAGTTCAATAAAGACTCTGTTCGATATCCACA